>JAECUM010002482.1:0-19959 GCA_016617855.1 Megalonaias nervosa
TTATTTCAGAGTTCAGAATATAATCATTACGATCAGTCTGTACGGCCTAATGGTGATATTTATCGTACAGAATCTCTCCATGAAGAAATGGAACATCTTGCGCAGCGTTTTTGGCGTGAATATACCTCTGATGATGTCATAGCTGGACAATTACTGAATAACTGTTTTACCGTACCATCGGTTGCTGCCCATTTCGCTCAGGAGAAAAATTCATGGAAAACTACACGATCAGAATTCCTTGAAGATGTCAAGAAAAGCTGTATAGAATATGGTCATGGTGGGTTATGGAACACCAAATATAACCATAATGATGTTATCTCAGTTGATATGGTAGCGTGTTATCCTGGTAGTTTTCTTGGATATGGAATATGTTCTAAATACTTTAAGAGATTCGGACATCCTACACATGACATGACCAGGGTTGCGATAAACGGACCCCTTCCCATGGAAGGACCAGATTTTGACTTAACCGGATTTGCTCATGTAGAATCATTCGAGTTTGCAGAAAATCTCCATCCGATTACTTATGCTTGGTTTGGAAGACATTTTTCAGAGCGATGTTGGGTTCCGATAGTACTATTGCGGTATATGCTTGATGCTGGATTTTTAATATCGTTGAGAGTAACTGAAGCGATTATATCGTATAGTTCACAGAAACAAGTTTGGTTACCAGAACCGAACAGATTTAATATCGATGACACCAGAAAAGAATTCCCTGATATTGATGAAGATCATATTATTAAAATAAATAAATGCAGAAACGAGTACGATGAAAAATTTGCAAAGGATCTCGGTAGAAAGATAATCGGTAAATTTACTCAAGGTGGTTCATACGATTATAAACGAGCGTGTACAAGATTGATTATGGACGACGCTGAACTAGATTTTATAATCGCTGATACAACTGAGAAAATACGTTTATAAACAGATGTAATGCTTATTTATCAGATGGAACGAAACTAGGTACCATTGTGAGCTACCTTGATGGCGACTCACCGCAGTTTACTCATTTAAGATCTTCGATGTTAGCTTATGTTTCGATAAACCTACTATCGATGATAAATAAATTTCCTTATACGCCGTCAGAGTCGCTACGGATTCATTTTATGTACATAAAAAATATAAAGATTTATTAAAACTCGGTAATGGTGAATGGGGAACATGGAGAATAAAACAAGAAAATATATTTAGTTATTCTGAATCTGCCGGTGTTGAAATTATAGAGACATATTACAGAAATAATAATCAAACATCAAAATCATCTGCACCATCTCTGTACGATCCAGTATCTAGACATAAGACCGTTTATCTTAATGGGTGTGGAGGGTCAGGTAAAACAACTCGTGTAATTAATTTATTTATAAATAATAATTCGATATAATTGTTTTGACACCTACACATAAACTTGCTAGAGAAATAAAACAACGAGGAGTAAAATCGTGTACATATCACAGTTTCTTTAGATGGTGCGGAGACACATGGACTCCATCGCGGATGGGTGAAAAATATGTACCTAAATATATTATATGGGACGAGATATGTACGGTGTCGTTAGAAATACTAAAAACATTTCTTGATTGGTTGTTATTGAAGAATACTGCTGTAATAATGTGCGGCGATCATGGTCAACCACCACCTTTTGTTGGAGAGTCTTCACATGAATGGCTGAAGAATAACGTAGATTATTATGAAGAAATAAATGATGACCATAGAGCTATCGATGAACCGCTAAAAGAGTTTAAAAGATTAATCAGACTTCAGCCAGACAGAGTACAATGTGAGATAATGCGAGGAGTAATTCCAGAGACTTCTATAAATGAATTTTGGACTTTATGGAATCCCGCTGATTTAATAGTCGCGAGTAGAAAGATAGTTCGTGATGAACTACAGAATAAATTATTTTTGTTACATAAAGAAAAGTTTTCAGATCTACCTGTACCTTTGTGTTATCGCCCCTCAGATACTCGACGACAGAATATTGATGTTGAAATACCAGGTGGAGACATTGAAAATGTCCGGGTACAAAATCTTGTCTTGAATGATATTGTTTTAGTCGATATTAATGTCGTTGAGAATGCGCTGAGTATGAATAAATCACCGTGGGTGTTAGGATACGCTATAACGATTCATTCGTCACAAGGATTAACTATAACTGATACAAATATCTGGATTGTAGATGATCGTATCGAATGGTCAAATTTAGTATATCTCGCCGTATCTCGAGTCAGGAGAATATCTCAACTACATAGGGTTATTATGAATTTTATAGAAGATAATGATCAAACTGTTAATAATGACGTAATAAGAAAAAACTATCTGGTTATAAGCAGTTTGACAAAACAAATAAGCGTGATTTTGATATTGATATTGGATTTATTATAAAACTAAAACAACTACAAAATAATCATTGCGCAAGTTGCAACTGTAATATGTCATGGCAGCATTCGAATCCAAGACAATTTACCGTAGACAGAATTAATAGTGATCTCGGTCATACACGTGAAAATGTAATGCTGACTTGTCTTGAATGTAATCGACGTCGAGGCTCTGGACATTTACAAAATTGAGCTTGGTGGTAATTGCGTATCCTCAGGAATTACTTGTAATTGTTCACGTACAAATCCACGTTGAGGGGCAGTAGAATCTAGTCTGTATATTGGAGGTCTACCAGTTGATCTAACCACGCTAGAAATTTTATGTGTAGTCACGCTCCAGATAGGATCGGTTGCTCTTTTTTTACCGCCTTCAAGTTCGCCGGGTTCATATAAATATCTAACTGTAACATTACCTAATACTGGTTGAGAGAAAGATTCATGTCTTTGTCCGTTATAGCTATGGGGTATATATTTTTTTTTGATCGCATTAGAAGGTTTCATGGAAGTTGCACGAGTAATTTCATTATTCAACGCAGCTATCACACTCAGTAATCTTGCAACCCATTCACGAGATCTATCCTTAAAGTCAGTAGATATTTCCTTTGCGTATTGGTATCCGAATAACCGCTCGGCAAGTGTTCTATTAAATCGTTCAACGATTGCCTGATCACGATGAATTTCAGTATGTCCTCGTCTGATTTTAACATTATGTTTCTTCATCAACGATGATACTACTCCAAGAAATTCTTTACCGGGATCAACCTGTAGTAGTTTTGGCCATCGTAGACCACCACGTTGATAAATACGTTCAAACGCAGATGCAACTTCGGATGCTGTTTTCGTTGATAATGGCTCCGCTTCTTTGTATCTACTAGCAACGTCAACGATAGTCAATGCGTATTTGTATGTGCGTGATTTTCGTCCACGTGTTTTAATGGTATCGTGTGGTAAAAACAGTATATCCGCTTGATGAACTTCATTAGGGACACTAACATCAAAATGCGCGTAATGAATTTTTTTAGGTGGACTTAGGAAGATTTGCCATATTGCCTGTCGTGCTAACCATGATGCAGCGACATCATGTGAAACTTTTGCTGCTTCGGCGAGTTTACTAATCGCTGCTTTACCTCTCCAAAATCCTCTCGAGGAATAATAAACAGATTCCATTATGATAGTTATATAATTAATTGCCAGCCCCTAGCACCAGTTTACCTTTCATAGCAGTTTTTACTAGAAAACTAGCTAATTTTTCTCTGAGAGATTTATTAGGTATAGAATTTAAAGCGTGAATCAATTTTACATCCGCGAGATGTCGGTGTTGCAAATCCTTACTTTTATACGCGATATCGTGAACGTGACACGCTTGATCGATTTTATTTACTGGATACTCTCCTGGTTTTGGTTGATCTTGATCATCGAGTCTGATATCGAGACGAGTTCCTGGGCCACAATAATTATATCCGGGTAAATGTTTCTCACCAGGGTATTTAGCCCACGGAGTTCCTGGTAATTTTCCTAACGAAGCAGCGATATCACCCCCACCTGTCTTTGTTGGAATAAATTTATATTTCTTGGTGCCACATTTCACACACTTGCCTGTAGGTGCACGTCTTTTATTTCTTGTTGTTATTGTCGTTAATTCAGTAGTATCGGTAGGTGCTCTGCATCGAACACAATATAGACTCATATTATTTATTATATGGATATAATTGACTTTTCTGCGACACGAAAACAAGAGCCAGTAAAGCATCATCCAGCGTTACCAAATTCTATCAGAATGATTATAATAGGTCCATCTGGAAGTGGAAAAACGCAATTATTACTTAATCTAATAATGAGATGGCTGAAGTGGGATAAATTGTATTTGATAGCGCCATCTGTAGATGATCAGCGATGTTACGAAGTACTTAAAGATTTTAATGAAAACGCAAAATTGTTGCATGAAGACAGTGAAGTCATAGACTTTATTACTGATATTAATGAAGCACCATCCGTAGATGATCTGGATGGTTTCATTAATAATTTAGTAGTGTATGATGATGTTATGCTGGACAAACAATCCAATCCAGCTCGGATATTTTCACGAGGTAGACATAAAAATACAGACGTGATTTATGTTACACAGCGTTATACACAAATTCCAAAAGTGATCAGGGATAACTGTAATATTTTAGTTGTGTTCAACGGAGTAGATAATCATACGCTGCAGAATATTTATTATACTTGGTGTTCAGGCGACATGGACATGAATAAGTTTAAAAATTTCTTTTCAAAAGCACAAGCTACTCCTTTTGGTTTTGTAACGATAAATTTACATGATCCTAGGTCAAGATATCGCAACGGACTTGATATAATTTTTGGATAAAAACCATAGCAGCAGAGAGGGTGAATGACATAAGCACGTGACCGGATTGTGAAAAAATCTGGTCAATTAAAGAAGTTTTCATTATTAAAGCAAAAACTTCTTTTTTTTTTTCAGGGAACCCTTAATTTTCAAAAATAAGGTCTCTACAAAGTTGTAGGGTTCACCCTCTCTGCTGCTACAAGAGATCCCATTTTTGAATAGCTGAATCTAAAAAGATGAAATATAAACATTAATATTGTGTTTGGACAGAAGCACACACGTATATAAAGACGTACAGATATGTAAACGCACACCAAAGTGATTGCCATGTTAAGCCAAGGAGAGTTGAACAAAACCACAGAAAATGGAAACTTGACGTAGAAACTGCTTTGATGTCCTTGTTAATATTTATACGTCCGTATATATGTCCATACTAATGAAGTTATAATATAATACTACCCTGCTTAGTACGGAAACTCCAGAATTCAAACGCACAAAATTTGACCACAATAGTTAGGACAATAGCTGGAACTCCTCCTGAAGAAAATCTAGATTTTCCTTTACTCAACATATTGGTTGAACGTCTTGTAGGAAGGATTATAAACAAGCGTCATTTCATGCTGTTCTCCAAGCATCAGATATATTAAACTAAATGTCTTTAAAGAAAACAAAAATTCAATGGCATTACGGTTAGTCAAGTGTATTAAATCTTTGTTTGTTTTTTTGGGGTGTGTGGGTGGGGGTAATTACTTTTTTATTGTTATTAATGCTGCATACTGACCATGCCACTTTCATGTGAACTTCTGTATGCTTGTGTATGGTACATCAACATGGAGTGACACTTTTATATGAACTTATATATGTCTGTGTATGGTAAATCACCATGACACATCCCAGGAAATTCCCAGCATGCCCTATTGGGATATCAGAGAACGTTATCAGTTTCCACAACAGTTAGTGAAGACTCATATAGTTTTGATTTCCACAACACCGAGTAATCTGGGTTCCCTGCCTGCTAGAGTTCTATTTCTTTTATTTCCTGCCAACTCAAAACTCATGATTTAGGACACGTTATAACTCATTCATAGACTGGTTATCTACTGTGGGTCGGGGACTGTGTTGTGAATTGTTTAGAAAGTTAATACTAACACTTATAGCCTGGGTTTCCTGGCTCATCAGCACAATCCTAACCATAATGTGCCGAATAAGTGTAGGTATTCCCTTCCCCAACACAAAAAAAGAAATACAAAAGCAAGATATAGGCAAATAATGGTAAAATCATTAAAACACAATGTCGTTAGATAACACAAAGGCATCCAAGGTACAAAAAAATGAATAAGAAAGAAAAAGAGACTGCTTCCATTAGTCGCCTCGAGCGACATACAGGAGGCCCATCAGGCTTGTTCTACAATCTAGGGCCTCGAGCGATATACAGGAGGCCCATCACTTTCTTTTTTTTGTTTTGTCAGGGAGCTAATATTTTTTTATATTAAATATATAAATATATATATAATGAACCAAGAAAACATCAATGATATTATTTCTGCTATTAAAAAATTAAAACATAATGAAATAAAAATATCTGATAATCTCGACCCTCAGAAAATTATATGCGATTTTGAATTACTGCAACAGAGAAAATTCGATAATAAATATACATTATCTTCAAATTACAGATTTATAAAATTAATTTATCAAGCCATGCTTGAATCACTAGCCATGGTAAACGACGATCAGATAAAGCTATTTGCACCTCTTGCACGTTCTATCGAAAAGGTTAAATCCGAACTGTCTCACGAGTACGAAAGAAAAAAGATTGTGGATAATCGTGTAATGCAATTAAGAAAGATTATGCTATCTGATTCTGTAAAAAATGATAATGACGCTGAGAGCGATGAAGATGAACCCATGACAGGGTCAGTGACTGTAATTATGGCTAAACAAAACCCTTGGGAAAATTAACATTCTGCTTAGTATATTGTATCCCAATCATTATGTTTCAGTAGGTATCAAGTACAATATTACCCGTTGTGCAAAGTTTTTCGTTAGTGACAACGTCACTACTTTGATAAATTCGTTGGGTGAAAACCCCAGGGGGGTTAACGGGAATTAACATTACGTTTTTGATTTATCGATCAAAAATCAATTTTTTCTGGTTTTTTCCAGTTCTTTTGTTTGTATTATATAGATTTCTGTTAGCGAATTACGACAAAAATATATAAAAAATCAGTTTTTCATCGATAAATCAAAAACGTAATGCTAATTCCCGTTAACCCCCCTGGGGTTTTCACCCTCAGAATTTATCAAACTCTGACTGATTTTCATTGATTTTTGGTCATTTTTCACATAAAAAATGAGATTTTCGAACAAAAAACGCTGTTTTCATGACAAAATTAACGAAATAAAAAACGACTAAATATTTATAAAAATTATTTTTATTTGCAGTACTTGAGATCCAAATTCACTGAAATGTTTTTACAATAAAAAATATGGACAATCAGGACAGCTTTTGACATTAACTCGTATAAGAGGACAACTACGATATTTATCATTATGCTTGACGGAGCGCTTAATCATTTGGTAACATTAAAAATACGGTAGACTAAATGTATTGAAAATTTATTTTTTGCAAAAATCTTTTGGAAAAGGCAGATTTTTGTATATTTTCTGCCACGTATTGTACTGAAGGTGGTACTATGTCAAAATATTTGGCAGCAGAATTAATTGACTTGAACACAATTTCTTCACCATCTGCATTTATGGATTTAATAGCTCTCTTTCCGTATAATTTACACCTTCCTGTATTTCCAAGCTTACAGTTTTCACTTTGCGTGATAATACGTAGATTTCCAAGTGAATTATCAAGCTTATCGCCGTTGATGTGGTCAACCACATACCCATTCTTGATCATTCCATAAAAACATTCAAATACGAATATATTAGAGCGATAATGTTTATTTCCTTTGGTATTAAACGCAAGATAACCAGTATTGGTAACACTACCTACTGGTTTTTTCAATCTGCAGTTTCTAATCACACCATCTCGGGATGCTTCATAATTGGTAAAGATTGGATGTGACACAAATTCGTTTTGTTCCATTTATATATAATACTATTTGTTTAAATCATTATTTTTTTTTGAAAATCTAGCCAAATAATCTTCTTCTGTCTTTATAGGAGAGTCAGCGTTATTTTTTTTGTCATAATATCGTTTTAATTCTCTGTATTTTTTACCACCGCATTGCGCGCACAGTTGAGTTTTTCCTCGCACTCCAGCACTACACACAATACACGGTTTTGGTCCTAGACTTCCATTTCTGACACATTGCATATGATAACTACAGTATTTGTTCACACATGATTTATTACAAGTAGAAGTATATCCAATTTTGAGCCAAGCACATTTGTTTTGTGTTTCAATCATATACAAAAGATTAATGTTCAATTAAATATATACTTGCCCTAATTATAATGGAGGAATTATCCGTTATTGAACCTTCCCCTACTAGATTTGACCTTGACAGATTATCAGAATATAAACTTAGTACTTCGATGCAGGATCTGGCATTAATGGTAATCGAACGCATTCATGAAGCAAAAAAGGAATTTCGTGACGATGGTGCAGTTCATGCATGGTCAACATTCAGAGTTGGAAATGTTACTAATATGATGAATTACAAACGAGGGAAAGTAATTATTAATCACCTTGATAATCAAAAATATTTTATTTTAATAAAATTTATTGTAAATACAGAAGAAGATATTTGGATTATTCGTGATAAGCGTGATCCAGTCCGTGTGCAGCCCGGGGGTAGTATTGTTCTTTTGAGTAATAAATCTAAGCCAGGAATACTTACTGGCATTGATAAACCCTATTATATACAGAGTTATCCAGCAACTGCAGTTGTCTATGGAATATTTCCGCTGAATGATAAACCTAATATTACAGATCTCAAACCGATGAAAATATCGAGAATAAACTGCGTAGCTGAACGAGTTACAGAACATTTTACAAATGCGACACGTGGTAATGGTTTAACTGATTTAAGAAATAAACAAATAAAAAAATGGGCAGAGTCCGTTAAAGATGCTGGTGCATCTATTAAGGATGTCGCTGAACTAGAAAAGTTATTAAGATTTCCAATAACAGTAAAAACACTTACCGGAGAGATATTATACGAACCAAAATATATAAAAAACGGAAACCCTATAACAATCGTTGATCATAATGCACATGCATGGACTAATGCTGTAACGATATTTCCACGAGATAGAAAAGTTAAATTTTATAACGGTGATATATTTGATTTTATTAAAAATATCAGCAAAAGCGACCCTGTGTCTGTTTGGTTATTTCAGAGTTCAGAATATAATCATTACGATCAGTTTGTACGGCCTAATGGTGATATTTATCGTACAGAATCTCTCCATGAAGAAATGGAACATCTTGCGCAGCGTTTTTGGCGTGAATATACCTCTGATGATGTCATAGCTGGACAATTACTGAATAACTGTTTTACCGTACCATCGGTTGCTGCCCATTTCGCTCAGGAGAAAAATTCATGGAAAACTACACGATCAGAATTCCTTGAAGATGTCAAGAAAAGTTGTATAGAATATGGTCATGGTGGGTTATGGAACACCAAATATAACCATAATGATGTTATCTCAGTTGATATGGTAGCGTGTTATCCTGGTAGTTTTCTTGGATATGGAATATGTTCTAAGTATTTTAAGAGATTCGGACATCCTACACATGACATGACCAGGGTTGCGATAAACGGACCCCTTCCCATGGAAGGACCAGATTTTGACTTAACCGGATTTGCTCATGTAGAATCATTCGAGTTTGCAGAAAATCTCCATCCGATTACTTATGCTTGGTTTGGAAGACATTTTTTCAGAGCGATGTTGGGTTCCGATAGTACTATTGCGGTATATGCTTGATGTTGGATTTTTAATATCGTTGAGAGTAACTGAAGCGATTATATCGTATAATTCACAGAAGCAAGTTTGGTTACCAGAACCGAACAGATTTAATATCGATGACACCAGAAAAGAATTCCCTGATATTGATGAAGATCATATTATTAAAATAAATAAATGCAGAAACGAGTACGATGAAAAATTTGCAAAGGATCTCGGTAGAAAGATAATCGGTAAATTTACTCAAGGTGGTTCATACGATTATAAACGAGCGTGTACAAGATTGATTATGGACGACGCTGAACTAGATTTTATAATCGCTGATACAACTGAGAAAATACGTTTATAAACAGATGTAATGCTTATTTATCAGATGGAACAAACCTAGGTACCATTGTGAGCTACCTTGATGGCGAGTCACCGCAGTTTACTCATTTAAGATCTTCGATGTTAGCTTATGTTTCGATAAACCTACTATCGATGATAAATAAATTTCCTTATAACGCCGTCAGAGTCGCTACGGATTCATTTTATGTACATAAAAAATATAAAGATTTATTAAAACTCAGTAATGGTGAATGGGGAACATGGAGAATAAAACAAGAAAATATATTTAGTTATTCTGAATCTGCAGATGTTGAAATTGTGGAGACATATTACAGAAATAATAATCAAACATCAAAGTCATCTGCACCATCTCTGTACGATCCAGTATCTAGACATAAGACCGTTTATCTTAATGGGTGTGGAGGGTCAGGTAAAACAACTCGTGTAATTAATTTATTTATAAATAATAATTCGGATATGATTGTTTTGACACCTACACATAAACTTGCTAGAGAAATAAAACAACGAGGAGTAAAATCATGTACATATCACAGTTTCTTTAGATGGTGCGGAGACACATGGACTCCATCGCGGATGGGTGAAAAATATATACCTAAATATATTATATGGGACGAGATATGTACGGTGTCGTTAGAAATATTAAAAACATTTCTTGATTGGTTATTAACAAAGAATACTGCTGTAATAATGTGCAGCGATCATGGTCAACCACCACCTTTTGTTGGAGAGTCTCCACATGAATGGCTGAAGAATAACGTAGATTATTATGAAGAAATAAATGATGACCATAGAGCTATCGATGAACCGCTGAAGGAATTTAAAAAATTAATCAGACTTCAACCAGACAGAGTACAATGTGAGATAATGCGAGGAGTAATTCCAGAGACTTCTATAAATGAATTTTGGACTTCATGGAATCCCGCTGATTTAATAGTCGTGAGTAGAAAGATAGTTCGTGATGAACTACAGAATAAATTATTTTTGTTACATAAAGAAAAGTTTTCAGATCTACCTGTACCTTTGTGTTATCGCCCCTCAGATACTCGACGACAGAATATTGATGTTGAAATACCAGGTGGAGACATTGAAAATGTCCGGGTACAAAATCTTGTCTTGAATGATATTGTTTTAGTCGATATTAATGTCGTTGAGAATGCGCTGAGTATGAATAAATCACCGTGGGTGTTAGGATACGCTATAACGATTCATTCGTCACAAGGATTAACTATAACTGATACAAATATCTGGATTGTAGATGATCGTATCGAATGGTCAAATTTAGTATATCTCGCCGTATCTCGAGTCAGGAGAATATCTCAACTACATAGGGTTATTATGAATTTTATAGAAGATAATGATCAAACTGTTAATAATGACGTAATAAGAAAAAAACTATCTGGTTATAAGCAGTGTGACAAAAAAAAATAATCGTGATTTTGATATTGATGTTGAATTTATTATAAAACTAAAACAACTACAAAATAATCATTGCGCAAGTTGCAACTGTAATATGTCATGGCAGCATTCAAATAATAATCCAAGACAATTTACCGTAGACAGAATTAATAGTGATCTTGGTCACACACGTGAAAATGTAATGCTGACTTGTCTTGAGTGTAATCGACGTCGAGGCTCTGGACATTTACAAAATTGAGCTTGGTGGTAATTGCGTATCCTCAGGAATTACTTGTAATTGTTCACGTACAAATCCACGTTGAGGGGCAGTAGAATCTAGTCTGTATATTGGAGGTCTACCAGTTGATCTAACCACGCTAGAAATTTTATGTGTAGTCACGCTCCAGATAGGATCGGTTGCTCTTTTTTTACCGCCTTCAAGTTCGCCGGGTTCATATAAATATCTAACTGTAACATTTCCTAATACTGGTTGAGAGAAAGATTCATGTCGTTGTCCGTAGCCATTGGGTATGTATTTTTTTTTGATCGCATTAGAAGGTTTCATGGAAGTTGCACGAGTAATTTCATTATTCAACGCAGCTATCACACTCGGTAATCTTGCAACCCATTCACGAGATCTATCTTTGAAGTCAGTAGATATTTCTTTTGCGTATTGATATCCGAATAACCGCTCGGCAAGTGTTCTATTAAATCGTTCAACGATTGCCTGATCACGATGAATTTCAGTATATCCTCGTCTGATTTTAACATTATGTTTCTTCATCAACGCTGATACTACTCCAAGAAATTCTTTACCGGGATCAACCTGTAGTAGTTTTGGCCATCGTAGACCGCCACGTTGATAAATGCGTTCAAACGCAGATGCAACTTCGGATGCTGTTTTCGTTGATAATGGCTCCGCTTCTTTATATCTACTAGCAACGTCAACGATAGTCAATGCGTATTTGTATGTGCGTGCTTTTCGTCCACGTCTTTTAATGGTATCGTGTGGTAAAAACAAAATATCCGCTTGATGAACTTCATTAGGGACACTAACATCAAAATGCGCGTAATGAATTTTTTTAGGTGGACTTAGGAAGATTTGCCATATTGCCTGTCGTGCTAACCATGATGCAGCGACATCATGTGAAACTTTTGCTGCTTCGGCGAGTTTACTAATCGCTGCTTTACCTCTCCAAAATCCTCTCGGGGAATAATAAACAGATTCCATTATGATAGTTATATAATTAATTACCAGCCCCTAACACTAGTTTACCTTTCATAGCAGTTTTTACTAGAAAACTAGCTAATTTTTCTCTGAGAGATTTATTAGGTATAGAATTTAAAGCGTGAATCAATTTTACATCCGCGAGATGTCGGTGTTGCAAATCCTTACTTTTATACGCGATATCGTGAACGTGACACGCTTGATCGATTTTATTTACTGGATACTCTCCTGGTTTTGGTTGATCTTGATCATCGAGTCTGATATCGAGACGAGTTCCTGGGCCACAATAATTATATCCGGGTAAATGTTTCTCACCGGAATATTTAGCCCACGGAGTTCCTGGTAATTTTCCTAACGAAGCGGCTATATCACCCCCTGTCTTTGTTGGAATAAATTTATATTTCTTGGTGCCACATTTCACACACTTGCCTGTAAGTGCACGTCTTTTATTTTTTGTTATTATTGTCGTTAATTCAGTAGTATCGGTAGGTGCTCTGCATCGAACACAATATAGACTCATATTATTTATTATATGGATATAATTGACTTTTCTGCGACACGAAAACAAGAGCCAGTAAAGCATCATCCAGCGTTACCAAATTCTATCAGAATGATTATAATAGGTCCATCTGGAAGTGGAAAGACGCAATTATTGCTTAATCTAATAATGCGATGGCTGAAGTGGGATAAATTGTATTTAGTAGCGCCATCTGTAGATGATCAGCGATGTTACGAAGTACTTAAAGATTTTAATGAAAACGCAAAATTGTTGCATGAAGACAACGTCTCTGACAATGTTATAGACTTTATTACTGATATTGATGAAGCACCATCCGTAGATGATCTGGATGGATTCATTAATAATTTAGTAGTGTATGATGATGTCATGCTGGACAAACAATCAAATCCAGCTAGAATATTTTCACGAGGTAGACATAAAAATACAGACGTGATTTATGTTACACAGAGATATACACAAATTCCAAAAGTAATCAGAGACAACTGCAATATTTTGGTTGTGTTCAACGGAGTAGATAATCATACGCTGCAGAATATTTATTATACTTGGTGTTCAGGCGACATGGACATGAATAAGTTTAAAAATTTCTTTTCAAAAGCACAAGCTACTCCTTTTGGTTTTGTAACGATAAATTTACATGATCCTAGGTCAAGATATCGCAACGGACTTGATATAATTTTTGGATAAAAACCATAGCAGCAGAGAGGGTGAATGACATAAGCACGTGACCGGATTGTGAAAAAATCTGGTCAATTAAAGAAGTTTTCATTATTAAAGCAAAAACTTCTTTTTTTTTTTCAGGGAACCCTTAATTTTCAAAAATAAGGTCTCTACAAAGTTGTAGGGTTCACCCTCTCTGCTGCTACAAGAGATCCCATTTTTGAATAGCTGAATCTAAAAAGATGAAATATAAACATTAATATTGTGTTTGGACAGAAGCACACACGTATATAAAGACGTACAGATATGTAAACGCACACCAAAGTGATTGCCATGTTAAGCCAAGGAGAGTTGAACAAAACCACAGAAAATGGAAACTTGACGTAGAAACTGCTTTGATGTCCTTGTTAATATTTATACGTCCGTATATATGTCCATACTAATGAAGTTATAATATAATACTACCCTGCTTAGTACGGAAACTCCAGAATTCAAACGCACAAAATTTGACCACAATAGTTAGGACAATAGCTGGAACTCCTCCTGAAGAAAATCTAGATTTTCCTTTACTCAACATATTGGTTGAACGTCTTGTAGGAAGGATTATAAACAAGCGTCATTTCATGCTGTTCTCCAAGCATCAGATATATTAAACTAAATGTCTTTAAAGAAAACAAAAATTCAATGGCATTACGGTTAGTCAAGTGTATTAAATCTTTGTTTGTTTTTTTTGGGTGTGTGGGTGGGGGTAATTACTTTTTTATTGTTATTAATGCTGCATACTGACCATGCCACTTTCATGTGAACTTCTGTATGCTTGTGTATGGTACATCAACATGGAGTGACACTTTTATATGAACTTATATATGTCTGTGTATGGTAAATCACCATGACACATCCCAGGAAATTCCCAGCATGCCCTATTGGGATATCAGAGAACGTTATCAGTTTCCACAACAGTTAGTGAAGACTCATATAGTTTTGATTTCCACAACACCGAGTAATCTGGGTTCCCTGCCTGCTAGAGTTCTATTTCTTTTATTTCCTGCCAACTCAAAACTCATGATTTAGGACACGTTATAACTCATTCATAGACTGGTTATCTACTGTGGGTCGGGGACTGTGTTGTGAATTGTTTAGAAAGTTAATACTAACACTTATAGCCTGGGTTTCCTGGCTCATCAGCACAATCCTAACCATAATGTGCCGAATAAGTGTAGGTATTCCCTTCCCCAACACAAAAAAAGAAATACAAAAGCAAGATATAGGCAAATAATGGTAAAATCATTAAAACACAATGTCGTTAGATAACACAAAGGCATCCAAGGTACAAAAAAATGAATAAGAAAGAAAAAGAGACTGCTTCCATTAGTCGCCTCGAGCGACATACAGGAGGCCCATCAGGCTTGTTCTACAATCTAGGGCCTCGAGCGATATACAGGAGGCCCATCACTTTCTTTTTTTTGTTTTGTCAGGGAGCTAATATTTTTTTATATTAAATATATAAATATATATATAATGAACCAAGAAAACATCAATGATATTATTTCTGCTATTAAAAAATTAAAACATAATGAAATAAAAATATCTGATAATCTCGACCCTCAGAAAATTATATGCGATTTTGAATTACTGCAACAGAGAAAATTCGATAATAAATATACATTATCTTCAAACTACAGATTTATAAAATTAATTTATCAAGCCATGCTTGAATCACTAGCCATGGTAAACGACGATCAGATAAAGCTATTTGCACCTCTTGCACGTTCTATCGAAAAGGTTAAATCCGAACTGTCTCACGAGTACGAAAGAAAAAAGATTGTGGATAATCGTGTAATGCAATTAAGAAAGATTATGCTATCTGATTCTGTAAAAAATGATAATGACGCTGAGAGCGATGAAGATGAACCCATGACAGGGTCAGTGACTGTAATTATGGCTAAACAAAACCCTTGGGAAAATTAACATTCTGCTTAGTATATTGTATCCCAATCATTATGTTTCAGTAGGTATCAAGTACAATATTACCCGTTGTGCAAAGTTTTTCGTTAGTGACAACGTCACTACTTTGATAAATTCGTTGGGTGAAAACCCCAGGGGGGTTAACGGGAATTAACATTACGTTTTTGATTTATCGATCAAAAATCAATTTTTTCTGGTTTTTTCCAGTTCTTTTGTTTGTATTATATAGATTTCTGTTAGCGAATTACGACAAAAATATATAAAAAATCAGTTTTTCATCGATAAATCAAAAACGTAATGCTAATTCCCGTTAACCCCCCTGGGGTTTTCACCCTCAGAATTTATCAAACTCTGACTGATTTTCATTGATTTTTGGTCATTTTTCACATAAAAAATGAGATTTTCGAACAAAAAACGCTGTTTTCATGACAAAATTAACGAAATAAAAAACGACTAAATATTTATAAAAATTATTTTTATTTGCAGTACTTGAGATCCAAATTCACTGAAATGTTTTTACAATAAAAAGTATGGACAATCAGGACAGCTTTTGACATTAACTCGTATAAGCGGACAACTACGATATTTATCATTATGCTTGACGGCGCGCTTAATCATTTGGTAACATTAAAAATACGGTAGACTAAATGTATTGAAAATTTATTTTTTGCAAAAATCTTTTGGAAAAGGCAGATTTTTGTATATTTTCTGCCACGTATTGTACTGAAGGTGGTACTATGTCAAAATATTTGGCAGCAGAATTAATTGACTTGAACACAATTTCTTCACCATCTGCATTTATGGATTTAATAGCTCTCTTTCCGTATAATTTACACCTTCCTGTATTTCCAAGCTTACAGTTTTCACTTTGCGTGATAATACGTAGATTTCCAAGTGAATTATCAAGCTTATCGCCGTTGATGTGGTCAACCACATACCCATTCTTGATCATTCCATAAAAACATTCAAATACGAATATATTAGAGCGATAATGTTTATTTCCTTTGGTATTAAACGCAAGATAACCAGTATTGGTAACACTACCTACTGGTTTTTTCAATCTGCAGTTTCTAATCACACCATCTCGGGATGCTTCATAATTGGTAAAGATTGGATGTGACACAAACTCATTTTGTTCCATTTATATATAATACTATTTGTTTAAATCATTATTTTTTTTGGAAAATCTAGCCAAATAATCTTCTTCGGTTTTTATAGGAGAGTCAGAGTTATTTTTTTTGTCATAATATCGTTTTAATTCTCTGTATTTTTTACCACCGCATTGCGCGCACAGTTGAGTTTTTCCTCGCACTCCAGCACTACACACAATACATGGTTTTGGTCCTAGACTTCCATTTCTGACACATTGCATATGATAACTACAATATTCATTCACGCATGATTTATTACAAGTAGAAGTATATCCAATTTTGAGCCAAGCACATTTGTTTTGTGTTTCAATCATATACAAAAGATTAATGTTCAATTAAATATATACTTGCCCTAATTATAATGGAGGAATTATCCGTTATTGAACCTTCCCCTACTAGATTTGACCTTGACAGATTATCAGAATATAAACTTAGTACTTCGATGCAGGATCTGGCATTAATGGTAATCGAACGCATTCATGAAGCAAAAAAGGAATTTCGTGACGATGGTGCAGTTCATGCATGGTCAACATTCAGAGTTGGAAATGTTACTAATATGATGAATGATAAACGAGGAAAAGTAATTATTAATCACCTTGATAATCAAAAATATTTTATTTAATAAAATTTATTGTAAATACAGAAGAAGATATTTGGATTATTCGTGATAAGCGTGATCCAGTCCGTGTGCAGCCCGGGGGTAATATTGTTCTTTTAAGTAATAAATCTAAGCCTGGAATACTTACTGGCATTGATAAACCCTATTATATACAGAGTTATCCAGCAACTGCAGTTGTCTATGGAATACTTCCGCTGAATGATAAACCTAATATTACAGATCTGAAACCTATGAAAATATCGAGAATAAACTGCGTAGCTGAACGAGTTACAGAACATTTTACAAATGCGATACGTGGTAATGGTTTAACTGATTTAAGAAATAAACAAATAAAAAAATGGGCAGAGTCCGTTAAAGATGCTGGTGCATCTATTAAGGATGTCGCTGAACTAGAAAAGTTATTAAGATTTCCAATAACAGTAAAAACACTTACCGGAGAGATATTATACGAACCAAAATATATAAAAAACGGAAACCCTATAACAATCGTTGATCATAATGCACATGCATGGACTAATGCTGTAACGATATTTCCACGAGATAGAAAACTTAAATTTTATAACGGTGATATATTTGATTTTATTAAAAATATAAGTAAAAGCGACCCTGTGTCTGTTTGGTTATTTCAGAGTTCAGAATATAATCATTACGATCAGTTTGTACGGCCTAATGGTGATATTTATCGTACAGAATCTCTCCATGAAGAAATGGAACATCTTGCGCAGCGTTTTTGGCGTGAATATACCTCTGATGATGTCATAGCTGGACAATTACTGAATAACTGTTTTACCGTACCATCGGTTGCTGCCCATTTCGCTCAGGAGAAAAATTCATGGAAAACTACACGATCAGAATTCCTTGAAGATGTCAAGAAAAGTTGTATAGAATATGGTCATGGTGGGTTATGGAACACCAAATATAACCATAATGATGTTATCTCAGTTGATATGGTAGCGTGTTATCCTGGTAGTTTTCTTGGATATGGAATATGTTCTAAGTATTTTAAGAGATTCGGACATCCTACACATGACATGACCAGGGTTGCGATAAACGGACCCCTTCCCATGGAAGGACCAGATTTTGACTTAACCGGATTTGCTCATGTAGAATTATTCGAATTTGCAGAAAATCTTCATCCGATTACTTATGCTTGGTTTGGAAGACATTTTTCAGAGCGACGTTGGGTTCCGATAGTACTATTGCGGTATATGCTTGATGCTGGATTTTTAATATCGTTG
Source organism: Megalonaias nervosa (assembly GCA_016617855.1). Taxonomy (NCBI): domain Eukaryota; kingdom Metazoa; phylum Mollusca; class Bivalvia; order Unionida; family Unionidae; genus Megalonaias; species Megalonaias nervosa. Next base: position 18,770 of record JAECUM010002482.1, read on the forward strand.
AGAGTAACTGAAGCGATTATATCGTATAATTCACAGAAACAAGTTTGGTTACCAGAACCGAACAGATTTAATATCGATGACACCAGAAAAGAATTCCCTGATATTGATGAAGATCATATTATTAAAATAAATAAATGCAGGAACGAGCATGATGAAAAATTTGCAAAGGATCTCGGTAGAAAAATAATCGGTAAATTTACTCAAGGTGGTTCATACGATTATAAACGAGCGTGTACAAGATTGATTATGGACGACGCTGAACTAGATTTTATAATCGCTGATACAACGGAAAAAAATACGTTTATAAACAGATGTAATGCTTATTTATCAGATGGAACGAAACCAGGTACCATTGTGAGCTACCTTGATGGCGACTCACCACAATTTACTCATTTAAGATCTTCGATGTTAGCTTATGTTTCGATAAACCTACTATCGATGATAAATAAATTTCCTCATCACGCTGTCAGAGTCGCTACGGATTCATTTATGTACATAAAAAATATAAGGATTTATTAAAACTCGGTAATGGTGAATGGGGGACGTGGAGGATAAAACAAGAAAATATATTTAGTTATTCTGAATCTGCCGATGTTGAAATTGTGGAGATATATTACAAAAATAATAATCAAATATCAAAGTCATCTGCACCATCTCTGTACGATCCAGTATCTAGACATAAAACCGTTTATCTTAATGGGTGTGGAGGTCAGGTAAAACAACTCGTGTAATTAATTTATTTATAAATAATAATTCGGATATAATTGTTTTGACACCGACGCACAAACTTGCTAGAGAAATAAAACAACGAGGAGTAAAATCGTGTACATATCACAGTTTCTTTAGATGGTGCGGAGACACATGGACTCTATCGCGGATGGGTGAGAAATATGTACCTAAATATATTATATGGGACGAGATATGTACGGTGTCGTTAGAAATACTAAAAACATTTCTTGATTGGTTGTTATTGAAGAATACTGCTGTAATAATGTGCGGCGATCATGGTCAACCACCACCTTTTGTTGGAGAATCTCCACATGAATGGCTAAAGAATAACGTAGATTATTATGAAGAAATACATGATGACCATAGAGCTATCGATGAACCGCTAAAAGAGTTTAAAAGATTAATCAGACTTCAACCAGACAGAGTACAATGTGAGATAATGCGAGGAGTAATTCCAGAGA
>JAECUM010002483.1:0-112192 GCA_016617855.1 Megalonaias nervosa
GTCCTAACATTAGTCCATGTAGTGTATAAAAAAAGGTAAAAGTCCTAACATCAGTCTGTGTATTGTATAAGCATTGTACAAGTCCAAACATTAGTTTTTGTATAGTATAAACAAATGAAAAAGTCCAAACATTAGTCTGTGTATCATACATAAGCATCATACAAGTCCAAACATTAGTCTGTGTATTATACATAAGCATCATACAAGTCCTAACTTTAGTCTGTGTATCATACAAAAGCATTATACAAGTCCAAACATTAGTCTGTGTATTATACATAAGCATCATACAAGTCCTACCATTAGTCTGTGTATTATAAATAAGCATCATACAAGTCCTACCATTAGTCTGTGTATTATACATAGGCATCATACAAGTCCTAACATTAGTCTGTGTATTATACATGAGGTAATTCATTTTATTAATATTTCCGCACCATCTGAGGAAGTCCTCCTCATCTGAATGCAACACCAAGCTGGAACAGTGTGTGTGTGTGTGTGTGTGTGTGTGTGATTTGGATTTTTAATGTAGCTTTAACAAATTTTCAGTCATATCGCTATGATGTCTGTAGTGTGGCAGTTTATAGTGATGACTAGCACTGGGGCATCATGCCGCAGACATATAGCATGATGTCCCATCCAGTCACTTTATCATGACACCAGGCCAACCAGTCCTAACACTAACCCCTTAATGCTGAGCACCAAGCAAGGCAGCTGTTAGTACCATTTTTATAAGTCTTTGGTATGACTCAGCCGGGGATCGAAATCACAACCTCCCGCATCCAAGGCAGATGCTCAAACCACTAGGCTACCGGAGCGGTTTGATAGATCCTCTTGCTGGAACAGACATATGGGTGGATGGCATACTAAACGCTGTAGTTATGTACCCTGACTAAATGTTAAAATCAATTACATGTTAAATAAAGTCAATTCAGGATCCAAAAGAATGAGTTACTAACAGAAATGCATACCTCAAAGATTCTAACACTTGTAGAATCTCTGAATAAAATGGGTGCTTGATTATCTCTGTTGTCTGTGCTTGGGACCATGGACAAATAAATTCTATCCAAGACAGATGAAAGGAATTGAACCAATTTGCACTTCACAGAGTTTCATTGAAACAAATAAAGTTCTAAATGACGTTCTTTGAACAGTTTTGACACACTCAAATCCTGAAAATATTATCCAGTCTGTATTTAATTTCATGAAGTGGTGATCCTGTGCCTCCATTCATTTAATATGATAGATGTCAAACATTTTGTACAGTAGCTCAACACGAGATTTGTTAGGTGAATATTCAGCAGAATACCAATACTATTGATGATATTCATTCAAACATAAAAGAGTCTATTACAGGTATTCATTCAGAAAAGAAAGAGTCTATTACAGGTATTCATTCAGAAAAGAAATGAATCTGTTACAAATAGTGTACCTACCTTAGAATGGTTTACAATTTGTAATTTATTTATCAGTTTTTGTGAGTAATATTAAAAGGAATGACAGGCTGCCAAAACATGACATAATTAAAGCATTTATTATACACTTAAGCGTGAAACATAGACTTATTGACAAAATCATTTTCATATTTTTTCATTCCCGTATTTTCACATGTAAAAAATATATCCCTAAATTTTGTGAAACTGTAAGATTTCCCATCATGACTTGTTATGCTTGATTACGTGTGCCTAATAAACTTGTAGCAGCACCAATAAAAATGAGTACTTCTTGAGTTAGAACAAATAAATAGAAACTGCCTTACATTTATGACATGGAAATTAATCTTGGATAAAGAAATATATCCAGATGCCATTCACATCTCTCTGAAGTTGACAACAATGATAAAACTGCTGTGATGTATTGCTGAATTGGACTTACTTTGTTTTCAGATAGGTTCAAAATGTTTATAAAATGTCAAAAATGTAATTTACTGCTTAAAACTAGGTCAACCCAATCCTTTTGCTCATTTAAGTCATGTATATTTTACATGATCAGTCTATGAGAGTGAGGTAAATTTACAAAAAGTGGGTGAGGGTGAGGGTGTTATGCAAAAGAGTGAGCATAATCCTGTAAACTTCAATTCTGGAATAATAAAAAAAAATAATTCTTTTCCTACATAAACACACATATGTTTCATCTTGTGGTACCAAAAACAATGCATGTTAACTAGTTGCTTTGCCACTCATTAAAATATCACATTTTTACTACCACACAATAAAATATATCCAGTATTTATGCAGGAAAAGAAAATATCCCCTATTTATTCACACCAAAAAATGCAAGCATACAGATCCTACATTTTCTACAGTGACATAAACAGTATAATCAAAAGTTTTAGAGTAGAAAAACTGAAAGTGAAAAAAACAACTGTCATTTAATAAATTATCAAAATAAATCTTAGGTCCCCGAGTGGCCGAGTGGTCTAAAGCGCTCTCCGTTACGGATCACTGCCATCTCACCTCTGTCTGTGTCGGTTCGAGTCTAAGATTCGGCGAATGTGGATATGTGAGAAAGCTTGCCAGTAGCTTCTCGTGGGTCGGTGGTTCTTTCCGCAGATTTCCTGGTTTCTTCCTTCACCATTAATACTGGCCGCCATGTATAGCCTATCGTGTGCTGAAAAATGGCGTTAAGCCCCACAACAACAACAACAACAAAATAAATCTTCAACTAAAAATGAAAAATATACTTAATAATTTTGAAATTCAAACCAATTATTTATACAAATAATGAGTTCGGATTTTACATTTTGAAGTTCTGTACATAGTAATGATTTTACTGAAAAAAAAGAACTGCATCTTAAATAACAAAACAAACTCAACAAAATCTTTTCACCTGCTTGCCTTATTTCTTCTTTCTATCTCTATAGCAAAATTATGATTCAATCATAGCAATCAAGAGAGAGCAACTCTAAATGTAAAGGTGCATCTAATATCAATTTGTTTTCACTGTTATCAATTTTCATGGTTTTGTGAAAAAGCAAATTTGTGGGAACTACATTTTGTGGATTTAATTTGTTCAAACATCTGCATATTTATAGGCAATTTATTTTGTGGATTAACCCATATAAAGATGAATAATAAAAAATACAGACCTTTGGAAAGACCCATAACAAAGAATACAAAATACCAAAAATATGCTGACAACAAAGAGTGGTGGCTTGAATAGTTAAAACTACCACCAGTATGAGGTCAAGAAAACAACAAGTATGAGGTCAAACAATACTACCACCAGTATGAGGCCAAGAAAACTACAAGTATGAGGTCAACAATACTACCACCAGTATGAGGTCAAACAATACTAGCACCAGTAGGAGTTCAACAATACTACCACCAGTATGAGATCAACAATACTACCACCAGTATGAGATCAACAATACTACTACCAGTATGAGATAACAATACTACCACCAGTAGGAGGTCAACAATACTACCACCAGTAGGTGGTCAACAATACTCCCACCAATATGAGCTCAACAATACTACCACCAGTATGAGATCAACAATATTACCACCAGTATGAGATCAATACTACCACCAGTGTGAGGTCAAGAATACTACCACCAGTATGAGTCAAGAATACTACCACCAGTATGAGATCAACAATACTACAACCAGTATGAGGTCAACAATACCACCACCAGTATGAGATCAACAATACTACCACCAGTATGAGATCAACAATATTACCACCAGTATCAATACTACCACCAGTATGAGGTCAAGAATACTACCACCAGTATGAAGTCAAGAATACTACCATCAGTATGAGATCAACAATACTACAACCAGTACGAGGTCAACAATACCACCACCAGTATGAGATCAACAATACTACCACCAGTAGGAGGTCAACAATACTACCACCAGTAGGAGGTCAAGGATACTACCACCAGTAGGAGATCAACAATATTACCACCAGTATGAGGTCAACAATACTAACACCAGTATGAGATCATCAATACTACCACCAGTATGAGGTCAGCTCAAACACCTGTCAAGATCAGTATCTCACACCATGTTGTCATCTGAGTGATTAATATCAAAATGCCAATGCAGCTAAAAACACAAAGTCAAGTTTTAAATGCAGCTAAAAACACCAAGTCAACAGCTAATGCAGCTAAAAACTCAGTCAGTGAGGTGACATTTCCCAAGCATCTTGTTCACAATACTGAAAGACAGACGAAACAAGAAACAATCTTATCAAAATAAATATAAGGTAATGAATGTGCTTAGACATTTCATATACTTTGAATAATGTTGAAATATTTAAAACGTAGAATCAACATAAATAAATGCATGATGTAAAACAGAATGTGATATATTTCAAAACTTTAGCTTTGTGTAGAAAGTAAGCCATTTGTTTTAAAAAGTGTTACCTGTTTGAAAAATATAACCTTTAATTGTCTTCCGTAACTCCAGTGTAACAAGAAACTCATCAACAGTGCTGCACATTAAACACTATGCTGGTTATTGAGTTCCTGGTATACTTTAAATCAAATAGCAAAGTACCCCAATAAACTCAAGTTAGCAAGCATAGGTTTTGGTTTCATATTCTTTTAAAGGATGAACAAGTAGAACACATATCTGAAAATAAAATTATACATCATAATCTTAATAAAAAAACTTAATAAGATTTTCAAGTTGTCATTAGGACGACTGATCCTACCAGTGTAAAAACAGAATCTGATAAAATTCTTAATTCTATTTCTCAGACTAACAACCAACAGCATATGCTATACTTGAAATCTCTCAGAAAGATCTTGTAGGTCTTTAAAAACTTTATAGAGACAAGCAACCTGCAGGAATAAATGTCACTGAGAGTCCCCTTTTCCCCTCAATAAATGTCGCATACTCAAAACATAGACATTGCTGGTACATTAAGACACCCATGGGGATCAACAAGTTATATTGAATAATGAATGAAATGATGGCTGATGCAGGCCTCTCTCCCAATGATAAGTGTATAACTCCTTACCAGTGAATTCTGAACACTTACTGATCACATGTAAATTTTATAACATCTAAATAGAAGCAATCTCATCTGAGAAATCTTCTAGAATTCAAAATATTTAAGAATCAGTCAGAATTTCATAATCAATAATCAGTTCCACTTAACCAACTGACAATCGATTATAACCAGTTAAGTAGAGCAAAGTTTACTTTTTTTTGTTTGTTATACAGTTATATCTTTGCTCAAGAATTCAAAATGTTAATAAATGTATAGGAGTAATCTCTTTAAAAAAACATTTATACTTTAATCTCATAAAAAATTACATTTTTTTCTAATATGTTATTTTTGTTCTAGAACTTTGTTAAATGAAAGCAACTTTTTATAGCTGACCAGTTTTGTATAACTGAAAAACAGCTGCAGTCCCCCAAAACCCTTTCATTCATATGTGATGTGTCTATCCTTTAAAGCAGGGGACAATTATTTTTTTATGCTGATTGCAGCCTTTTAATCTGACCAGGAGTCAGACTCACACTAACGTGATGATATGACATTATTAATATTATGAACGATCTAATTACATGTTTTCTACTGGAGCATCAATAACTCTCATTCGTCCACCAACACCTTCGAGTAACATCGATTTATCGCTGAGTATAACTGCGATTGCTCTGTAATTTGCAATAACTCCTCGAGTCACACGAGCTCGAAAATAAATATCAACTACTGATTGTCTGGTTAAATCTAAATGTTCTAGTGAAAAGTAATAAATCAGATACAGCGTTGTAAAATCTAACTGAGATATTTGTAAACCAGTATCAATATTTTGATCACGACCCATGAATGACATAAGACGATGATATGCACGTGCTACATGATTTTGATCGAAATTCAGTAATATATCCTCGGATGGTTCTTGATGTTCATTTATCCTTAATGAAACCTCAGAAACACCAAGATTGTCAAATATCATAATACTAAGATTTTGATCATTTATTCGTGCAGTATTTTGAAACGCAATAAATATATGTCTTGGTGCAGAAACACCTTGTTGAGAAGCTATCTGCCATGTAAATAAACCATCAATTGCACTCTGGATAGCATCTGTGGTCATAGTCAACCATGACAACGTTGATTTACCGCCTTGACTCATAAAAGATAATAACCGGTCTTCTTCAGATATCGAAGGGGTCATCACTGGCATCCACAGGGAAAATTTTGTTAGCATTACTATACCAGGATCAGTACCGGGGAGTCGCCAGATTGCATCATCGTCTGTGCCTTTTCGTACTAGTACAACTGTGTGTTTGGCTCCGAAAATGACTTTTCTAACATTTCTACAGAATCCAAATATATGTGACAGTGGAATTGCACATGAAAATCTTCTCCTATCGCCTCTTAACATTGCTCGACGTGATCTAAATCCGAAGTTGAAATCTGTATCTACATTAATAATCATACTTTGTACATCCGCATTGGCGTTTCTAGCAAAATTCTGTGGTCGTCCTATTTCATATTGTTGGTACTCTGGAGAATTAGAAGTATCTTTCACAAACATCATTGATGGACCAGCTGATCTTGAATAATCATCGCTGTATCTCGCAAGACCTAGTATTGTCGTGGCAACGTCGACGTCCTTCTGGATTGATTCAATATTTTTTCCGTCAATCATGTACGTAGCGCTATCAAATAACGCAGAATAAAAATATCGCTAAAGCGAGAACAAATGACCGGTGCAAATAAACTATCGTTGACCGAGCGTCAGTTCAAAAACTTCAATGACGCTAAAAAATCAAATAAAGGCGTCAAACTTAATCTTTCTGCGGGCGCCATCAAAAACATCGCTAAAACGGGTGGTATATTTCCACTTCTTGCAGCAATACCAGCATTAATAGCAGCTGCAGCACCAGCAGTAATTCAAAATCGCACATGATTTTCTGAGGGTCGAGATTATCAGATATTTTTATTCCGTTATGTTTTAGTTTTTTAATCGCAGAAATAATATCATTAATGTTTTCTTGGTTCATTATATATAATTATAATATTTAAATAAAAATTATTAGCTCCCATGACTTTTTTTTGTCAGGGAGCTGTTTTGTGTGTGATATTATGGTTATGAAATATATACAGATGGTTTATGATTTTGGACGACACAAACATAAACTTATCCTAATGATATATGATTATATGGTTATGAAATATATACAGATGGTTTATGATTTTGGACTGCACAAACATAAACTTATCCTAATGATATATGATTCTATGAACATGAAATATATACAAATGGTGATGACGGGGGAATCTTGTCTACGTCCAACAGATTTTGTACACTCTCCCCCCATACAAAACCCCGGGAGTGTAAAAGGTACACCCCTCAAGGGTGTATGACAGGAGAGTGTATTTTGTCTGTTGTGGATATCGAGGAAATACTCCGTTCCCCCAATACATCAGTGCCAAATCAAGATAATATCCAATCCATGATTCGACTACAACTAAATCGATCAGTTAAATTTAAGTATATATATAATATTCATCAAAGAACTTATTACTAATCTGTTAGTGAAACAATGCATAAACAGAAGTAGTCTCCCTTTCCACACATCATATATATATAAGGCTATTACAATTTCTGATTTATAGTATGAGGGCTAATCTTAGAGCACCAAGGATGAGAGGCTCCATATGGGGTGAATGTTGTACGCATGCCTAGGAAGGGTAAAAATAACAAGCAAGTTGCAATATACGAGTCGTTAATATGTTAGTACATATATTTTTTTAAAATAAAGGTGATCTATTTGTTGTGGTTCTCTCTTCTTTTTGTTTCCCACCTAGCCGAGGGTGGCTTCAAAATGAGTAGAGCCTGCCACAAGAAAAACAGCAGTTCCCTACAATAATTTGTGCACAGGTGACACATCAAATGCAGCACAATGCTATGTAGAACGGTACAAATCAATCACCCAATGAATTTATTAATCCATACGGACTCTCTGATGTATTGTTTAATGATATAAAGCAGGGATATGGTTTCTAATAAAATAACTGTCACACCTGCGTGAAGTGGTTTCGTGTGTAACGATGTCTACACTGACAACCAATCCATGGAAGTTCGTGATCAATTAAATATAGTATTCATGTCTTTAAAACATTTTTTTTGATAGAAATGAAACATAAATAGAAAAATTATTACAGTAGCTGAGCTGAAAAATTATCAAACATTGACCAAACATATCAGTAAGAAAATGAACTGGCTCATTTTTGTATTGGATCCTAAATTTGTGGCTCAGAGCAACCATAAAATCCACAAAAATAGTACCCACAAAAATTGTAAAACCATAATAACATTCCAATGAAACCTTTTTTTAAAGTTTTATTAAGATCTAACTTTCTATTTTTTTGTTTCTGAATACCAAGTTTGAAAGGCTATGCACTGTCCATGATGTTACCAGATAACACCAAATCAAATACAAGCTGAATATTCTTTACATTTGTAGTCAAAGTCATTCTTCCCATTTCATCAAATGATTTCAACATTTTATAGCATGCATCTTGACTCAGGTATTTTCCACTTTTGTCACTTTTAACCAAAAATTTAAATATCTTATCATAAAATAAAACAACAAATATACCCCAACTCTCCTAATACAACTGTATATTTGTTTACTCTAAGTATATTTTTGTAAAAATTTATCTCAACATTTTCAATACAGTCAGCATACATGTGTCTCTATATTTCAGATGCAAAAACTTTTAATCACTGTATGTATTAGGCATTATTATTTATCAGCATGTCAGCACAATACTGGCTATACGGTGACATAGGTTAAATAAAATAAACAATATTTTCATGTTTATTGACATATAGTGGGAAAACTTCAAACTGATCCAATTTTGTTTCTTCAACTGTGTAACACAATATCTATTTTGGATCATTTGAAAGTGGACTGAAATATAACCTAATTCATAATTCATTGGTTGACCATCGGGGCTCGATGAAGTCAATCCTGCGCTGCTTTTCACTGAGGGGTCCTCATGTGGCTGATGAGTCCAATATGAGATGCACATGTCCTGGAGCAGTATATACACTGGAGGCATGGGTTGGTTCTTGACGTTGAGGCCTTCCTGCGTTCCTTGGCATCGGTGATTTGCATTCTACAGGCATCCTCGAAGGTTTTGGACCCATTACTAACAGCTGCACGCCAGCCAGATCTATCCTTGGCACAGGACTCAAGGTCTGTTGTAAATATCGAGCATCATCTCAGGTTGTCCTTGATGGAGTCTTTGAATCTCTTCTTCGGGCAACCAATTTTTCTGTGCCCACTAGATAGAACTCCACACAAAATCTGACGTGGCATTCGCGACTCCTCCATATGGATGACATGACCCGTCCACCAGAGTTGGGCTCTCATGACCATCGCTTCAATACTGGTTAAGCCTGCTCCATCGAGCACTTCTAGGTTTGTCACTCTGTCTTGCCATCTGACGCCCATAATCCAGCGCAGGGCTCTCGTGTGGAAGCGCTCAAGCTGCTTGATGTGCTTCTTGTATGTTGTCCAGGTCTCACATCCATATAGGAGGCCTGTTTGTTCAGACTGATAGTGAGTCCAAAGAGTCTCGAGGCTTCCAGAAAGCGAGTAATGATGATCTGGAAATCTGCTTCCGTATGTGCCATGAGAGCATAGTCATCCACGAAAAGTGCTTCAAGAATAAGTTTCTCCAATATTCTGGACCTGGCATTCAGGAAAGGTCGAAGAGAGGGCCATCCAGTCTGTACTTTATGTACACTCCTTTCTGGAGATCACATGTAGTATGGTTCAGGACACATGTGAAGAAGAGGTTGAATAATACTGGAATGAGAACGCTACCCTGCTACACGCCGTTAGAAATGCTGAATGGCTAAGAGACATCCCCATTGTAGAGAATGAATCCCATCATGCCATCGTGGAAAAGTCGGATCATCTTAATGAACTTAACCTCATTATAATTTTAAAAAACCCATAAAGTTAATAACATCCTTATAAATATGGAGCCCCTAGTGGTCGGGTGGTCTAAAGCACTTGCCTTTAATGATCACTACCATCTCATTGCAGATTGTGTGGGTTCAAGTCTCTGGCTCAGACAATGTGGGTATGTGAGAAAGCTAGCCAGTAGCTTCCCATGGGTAGGTGGTTCTTACCAAGGTTTTTCCAGTTTCTTCCTCATCAGGTATACTGGCTAACAAGCATAGTCTATCATGTGCTGAAAAATGGTTAAACCCTAAACAATAACAACAACAACAGCAACTTATATGTACAAAATTTTGTTTTTACATTCCTTCTTGCAAAACCATTGCTTTTGTTTTGCACCAATTTACTTTCATGACATTGATAGCAGAAAGTTTGTAGGACTTAAATTTATTTTAAGAGGCATCAGTATCACCTGTATAAGCTATAGTAGTGTGTTGTCCAATTTTAAATAATTTAACAAAAAGAATCATTTTCAAAAATTAAAATTAATCATTTTCATGGAGAATAAAAAGAGTTGGACTTAGCTAACATTTCAGGTGAATTTGGTTCCAAATATACAATGAAAAATGCTTTAAATAATAAAATTATTTTGAAAAGTCAAATAATAAAATACTATCCTCTTTTAATTGAAGCATATTTCTAAATACATGGATACAAAAAATAGTGTTTATCATGCTACATGTAATTCTATTGCTGTATCCTTCTTGGTTTTTAAAGAAAAATTCCTCATTATCTCCCCTGATATTTTATCATTTATAATCGTTATGAGAACTTCCCCAAAATATGATAATTGTGTACATCCGTCTGTAATTGACAAATAATTCTCTCACACCATGACTCTAGAAAATTACCTTCTTGAAGAAATTTATCAAAGAGTAATGACATTACATGTTTAAGTGCACAATTACTGAAGTTGAAAACTTAATTTCAGTACAGTTTGGCCTCAGTGCTACATTACAATACCATCTCTGCCCTTGCTTTATTGTTTTTCATAGACTTGATAACTTTATGAACCTCTTCCAGAGTGAAAGGCTGACCAAGATCTACATGAATTTCTTATAGTCATAGGCTGACCAAGATCTACATGAATTTCTTATAGAGTCATAGGCTGACCAAGATCTAGATGAATTTCTTACAGTCATAGGCTGACCAAGATCTACATGAATTTCTTACAGACATAGCCTGACCAAGATCTACATGAATTTCTTACAGAGTCATAGCCTGAGCAAGATCTACATGAATTTCTTATAGAGTCATAGGCTGACCAAGATCTACATGAATTTCTTACAGTCATAGGCTGACCAAGATCTACATGATTTTCTTACAGAGTCATAGGCTGATCAAGATCTACATTAATTTCTTATAGAGTCGTAGTCGGACCAAGATCTACATGATTTTCTTACAGAGTCATAGCCTGACAAAGATCTACATGAATTACTTAGAGTCATAGCCTGACCAAGATCGGCATGATTTTCTTACAGAGTCATAGGCTGACAAAGATCTACATGAATTTCTTACAGAGTCATTGGCTGACCAAGATCTACATGATTTTCTTAGAGTCATAGGCTGACCAAGATCTACATGAATTTCTTACAGAGTCATAGGCTGACCAAGATCTACATGATTTTCTTACAGAGTCATAGGCTGACCAAGATCTACATGAATTTCTTACAGAGTCATAGGCTGACCAAGATCTAGATGATTTTCTTACAGAGTCATAGGCTGACCAAGATCTACATGATTTTCTTAGAGTCATAGGCTGACCATGATCTACATGAATTTCTTACAGAGTCATTGGCTGACCAAGATCTACATGATTTTCTTAGAGTCATAGGCTGACCAAGATCTATATGAATTTCTTATAGAGTCATAGGCTGACCAAGATCTACATGAATTTCTTATAGAGTCATAGCCTGACCAAGATCTACATGAATTTCTTACAGAGTCATAGGCTGACCAAGATCTACATGAATTTCTTACAGAGTCATAGGCTGACCAAGATCTACATGATTTTCTTACAGAGTCATAGGCTGACCAAGATCTACATGACTTTCTTACAGAGTCATAGCCTGACCAAGATCTACATGAATTTCTTACAGAGTCATAGGCTGACCAAGATCTACATGAATTTCTTACAGAGTCATAGGCTGACCAAGATCTACATGATTTTCTTACAGAGTCATAGGCTGACCAAGATCTACATGACTTTCTTACAGAGTCATAGCCTGACCAAGATCTACATGAATTTCTTACAGAGTCATAGGCTGACCAAGATCTAGATGAATTACTTAGAGTCATAGCCTGACCAAGATTGGCATGATTTTCTTACAGAGTCATAGCCTGACCAAGATCTACATGAATTTCTTACAGAGTCATAGGCTGACCAAGATCTAGATGATTTTCTTACAGAGTCATAGGCTGACCAAGATCTACATGATTTTCTTAGAGTCATAGGCTGACCATGATCTACATGAATTTCTTACAGAGTCATTGGCTGACCAAGATCTACATGATTTTCTTAGAGTCATAGGCTGACCAAGATCTATATGAATTTCTTATAGAGTCATAGGCTGACCAAGATCTACATGAATTTCTTATAGAGTCATAGCCTGACCAAGATCTACATGAATTTCTTACAGAGTCATAGGCTGACCAAGATCTACATGAATTTCTTACAGAGTCATAGGCTGACCAAGATCTACATGATTTTCTTACAGAGTCATAGGCTGACCAAGATCTACATGACTTTCTTACAGAGTCATAGCCTGACCAAGATCTACATGAATTTCTTACAGAGTCATAGGCTGACCAAGATCTACATGAATTTCTTACAGAGTCATAGGCTGACCAAGATCTACATGATTTTCTTACAGAGTCATAGGCTGACCAAGATCTACATGACTTTCTTACAGAGTCATAGCCTGACCAAGATCTACATGAATTTCTTACAGAGTCATAGGCTGACCAAGATCTAGATGAATTACTTAGAGTCATAGCCTGACCAAGATTGGCATGATTTTCTTACAGAGTCATAGCCTGACCAAGATCTACATGAATTTCTTACAGAGTCATTGGCTGACCAAGATCTACATGATTTTCTTAGAGTCATAGGCTGACCAAGATCTACATGAATTTCTTACAGAGTCATAGGCTGACCAAGATCTAGATGATTTTCTTACAGAGTCATAGACTGACCAAGATCTACATGATTTTCTTACAGAGTCATAGCCGGACCAAGATCTACATGAATTTCTTATAGTCATAGCCTGACCAAGATCTACATGAATTACTTAGAGTCATAGGCTGACCAAGATCTACATGAATTTCTTATAAAGTCATAGGCTGACAAAAGAGCTATATCTTTTTGCATCATTCTTGTAAGAACAATTAATTATTATAAATTCACAAGAAACTTACATGACTCTTTAAAATTAGTAACCCAAAGATTTCGAAATTGATAATAAAAGAAAATCATTAACCTATAAAAAATAAAGATCAATGAATTTATTGATGTATTAAAAAATAACTGATCAATAAACTGATTAATCAGTAAAAATAAATAATAAATTCAGTAACCTATAAAAAAATAAGTGATAAATAATTTAATTAACCAGTAAAAACAAAAGATCAATCAACTGTTTAACCAGTAAATATATGTATTTACTATGAATTCATCTGCATGTAGTATTATCCATTTGCATCATGGCTACGCACAAGCAGTGATGACAGGATTATGTGGTCTAGGGGAGGTAACTCAAGAAACACCAGCTTGGAAAATGATCTGATTCATCTTTAGCTAAAACTGTAAAATCCAGAAACTTCTCTCATAAATGTGACAATGCTACCATGAAATCTACAACACTTTTATCATTTCTGTCAAGTCTGTGTATATTCCATATTTCATCATTACTGTCAAGTCTGTGTATTCCATATTTCATCATTACTGTCAAGTCTGTGTATTCCATATTTCATCATTACTGTCTATTCTGAGTATTCCATATTTCATCATTACTGTCAAGTCTGTGTATTTCATATTACATCATTACTGTCAATTCTGTGTATTCCATATTTCATCATTACTGTCAAGTCTGTGTATTCTATATTACATCATTACTGTCAAGTCTCTGTATTCCATATTTCATCATTACTGTTAAGTTTGTGTATTCTATATTTCATCCCTCTAATTCCTCCATTCAAAGCATGATGGATTTTCCAAAATTATTGACAAGTGTATTGAGGTATGCTACATTTATCAAAAACTTCCATAGGCACATGTTACTGTATTGATAGAAAAAATGATGTACCTCAATCTTATCAAATTATATAGAATAGAAAATGATGTACCTCAACCATATCAAATTGTATAGAATAGCAAAATGATGTACCTCAATCATATCAAATTGTATAGAACAGAAAAATGATGTACCTCAATCATATCAAATTGTATAGAATAGGAATGGATGTACCTCAATCATATCAAATTGTATAGAACAGAAAAATGATGATTATAAGAAACTTTACTATTTAGAAGACCTAATCTGCTGTTTAAGTCCGTCCACAATAAACCACAACATGCTCAAAATTCCCAAAATCTTTTAGCAGTCTTTGTTTTCATAACAATACACAAACATCATCAGAAATTTTAGTGTGGACTTAATATAATGAGACTAAAAAGTTTACAAAAGAATTTTCTATGAATTTATTGTGGATACCATTAACATTCCAAGAAGATTCATTTTCATTAGCATCAAGGCTATTAACATTCAAATCAAGACCTTGACTGGGTCCCTGTTCAGCTTCAACAACCATATCAACATTATTAACATACATGTAACAGAACCAGGATCTCAAAACCAGTAGATTTACAAATCAGTAAATTGGCTTCAAAACCAGTAGATTTTTTATCTGCATAAATTTTACATTCATCTAAGAGATTAAAAATAAGTACACTTTATGCCATGATATGAATTCTCTTCATAGTATAATAAACAGCAAGTTTTTAACACAACTTGATTTAGATTCTGATGTTACAATATTTACTATAAGTCAGTATATTGTCAATTAATACAAAAGTAAGAGTTGTTTTTCTTACAGTTCATTGCAAAGATATTTTAATAATATCCAACAGCATTTTTAGTTTCCTTTACAAGATTACAGTCTGGTGACCACTGATGGCATTCATTGTGATTATTAAGCTTCAACCTTAACAGAATCTAAATAGTTTTCTGGTCCAGATTTCCCCCTGAACCACTTTGTATTTTGTGAAGAATGGATAACGTCCTTTCCGTATCAGCATTAGAATGTTGTCATGACAGAACAACTATGCTCACCCTGTAAAGAACTTATACCTTCAGTTTCCTATTGCTGGGTTTGTAAGGTTGTTAACTGCTCTCCAATAGTCCTGTTATGTTCAACTCATGGAGGAAGTTGCTGACTTGGACTTGAGATGTATTTCTGAGTCTCATCCTCAAGGACTTCTTTCTCTTCATCACTCAGATCCAGAAATCTGTTGGCAGGTTTCACAAATTAATAAAAGAAATAAAGACTGATATAGACTTGAAATAAAGAATGAAAATTACATGCTGTATATATTCTATTATGAATAATTTATCCTAACTTTAAAATTATCTCATAATATAGTTAAATGATATATTTTTAGCTAGCGAATGAGCTTACTTTGCAAGAAATACAAAAGATGCATAAACAAGCAATGCAAATTGAGGACGTTTGCTACTCACCTGCACATGCATAAAACGTAGCCAGTGGTTTCTTAGCATTGGGAGAAAGCACACATTTCAGCATTTTGCCATGAACTGAAAAAAAAGCAAGAGCTTCCATTAAATATTCTTCTTAAAACATCTTAAACAATATAGTAACAATTAAACATAACCAACACCAACCCCCCAAACGAAATACTTATTCTAATGTGTCTGCCAAACTAATTTATTGTGGTAGTTCTCTCCATCTAACCTCCCTTCTGGCAATGGTTGGTTGATTTTCATCAAAGGCTCAGAAGGCATCATGACTACCTTTGATTCCTTTATTACTTATAACACCTCAAAAGGCATCTCATGTTTGGCATTAAACTACTCATATTCTACCACTTCTGTGGCCTAGTGGCAAAGTGTCCATCTCGGATGCGGGAGGTTGCAGGTTTGAACCCCATATGAGTCATACCAAAGACTTTTAAAAATGGTATTAACAGCTGCCTTGCTTGGCGCTCAGCATTAAGAAGTTAGTGTTAGGACTGGTTGGCCTGGTGTCAGGATAATGTGACTGGGTGGGACATCATGCTACATGTCTGCGGCATTAAGCCCCAGTGCTAAACATCACTATAAACTGTCACTGCAGACATCATAGCGATATGGCTGAAAAACTGTTAAAGCTACGTTAAAAATCTAAATCACACACACACTCATATTCCAGCAATAAAGTAATCAATTAAATGCTTGTTGTGTACATCAAATGCTTTTGAACAATAGATCTGACGTGCATCATTGCACAGGTCATGCTATTGGTGGAACATTTCTGGTCCCCAGTAGACTGGTCCTGTCTGGTTTCTCTAATTTGTTGACAGAACACATAGAAACACCATGTTTGGATTTTGTAATTAATATTTTTTTAATTACATGAAAAGCTGTAAATTTCAACTATAAAATAGTATGTATGGTAGACAGCCTTAAAAACTGTATTTCTGGTCTACCACCAGTAGAATCACATGTATTTATTAACATCATCATCATAATCAAGGCCTTGGATTGGTCACTGTTCAGTTTCAACATCTATATCAAGAGTATTAATATTATTATCATAATAAATTGCTTGGCTGGGTACCTATTCAGCTTCAACACTGAATGACTGGAAACAGTTTTCTTCATTAGGCAATGCATCATCTGCTTGTAAGGCAGTTACAGTCCTTTCTCATGAACTGTCATTTCCAGAGCCGCATCTATCATGGTTTTGGAATCTCTGTGTCACATGTGCATTGTTTCATTTTCTTCTTTTCATTTAAGACTATAGCAATAAAAATGTTCAATGAGTTTATTATAAGAAAGTCACAATGATTTGATGCACCTGCCATCGTCTCTTGAAAATAGCCATGATCTGATGCATCTGTTATCCTGTCTTTCAACTTCTTTCTCTTTTCTCTGACATCAAGAGTAAATTTTCCTCAATGACCCATCCTTGAGTTTCCTGTGTTAATGTAGATACACTCACAACATATGTATTTACCATTATCTATTGGACGTGTGATTGAATGCTACAAGTTCTTTATCAATATCAACACACAGTCTACTTCCACCTAAAACCTGTAAAATATAACTGATGACTGACAGCTACTGTTTACTTGTAACATCATTAGGATTGATGTGTTTACAGAAAGCATGTATCTTTCTTATAAGCTGCAAATATGAAGTTCAGTCAGAAAATGTTTAAAAATGACATTGTAATTTAAATTTTTGCCAATCTGACCCTTAACTCCCTCACAGGGATGCCAAGCATATTAGCTAGATAGTTGTCAGAGGGGCAAAATAAATACAAAGATTCTGTTCTTTCACCCATCAGTTTAGGAAAAGATTCTGACAGATGGGTGAATGTACTGACTGCCAGACTGACAGAGGGTATCAAATTATTGCTGTCCCATTTAAAAAAGTGTTGGTTTGATTAAAATCTGAAAAATGAGCTTATATGTTTATTTGTAATCAATTGATCATAAACCAGAAAACCTTATGTGATGGAATGTTGTCAAATATCCATGATCCACCACCGACTTAGTAGACTTTAACCAAGGCCTCTGAAATCAATAGATAAGAATCATATGTTAGAAGCATCCAAAAACCAGGAAACACAATGCATACATTGGAAATATGATACAAGCTTTATCTGAGGTATATAACATGTCCTGACAACAGGAAGTCTGACTACTACAAAGGCCAACACAGTCAGTCTAAGGCAGATCACTCCAATGCATGGGTTTTGCAGAAGCAAAGAACATGGCAAGACAAACAATGATTTTGTTCCGTGTACAAAATAACAGAAAAAAATCCCCAAAGACACCATACAAAATTAAAAGTAAAGGAACACAAGTGTGTGGAAATCCGAGGCTACCTGATGCAGTGTCGCACCTAGGATCAGAAGGGTAAGGGACACTATCACCCACCCTCCAAAGTTGTGAGACACTCAACATTTCATTGGGACAAAGGAAAATTCTAGTACATAATGCACTAATGGAGCTAAAAATAATCTTATCTGCTTTGACGGCAGACACCTTTATTCATCACTGATATCTCATCTCTATCCGCATGGGTTCGAGTCTCAAACTTAGCTAACATAAATAAGTGAAAAGTTTGCTAGTAGCTTCCCATGGGTCAGTGGTTCTTCCTCCACCAATTATACTGGTTTATCATTGGCTGAAAAATGGCGTTAAACCCATAACAGCCTATCTTCTGTACTGTTCTATCGTATTTTTATCTAACAGTTTTTATCATCTTTAGTGACTTTGGGCATAATAGTACCAACATAAATTTAGATGGAGAAACACTAAGAAACACTACAGGTGTATTTTTCAAAAAGCACACAAAAGAAGCAATTCGGAGGTAAGATTTGGGGACATAGGACATAGGGGATTTGGGGGACATAGGTCATAGGGGATTTGGGGGACACAAGACAAAAATTGTGGGAAACTTGCATGCCCATGCTCAAAGTGCCACACTGCTAATGAGATCATTATAGAGATCAAAATAAGTTTCTCAGAATGCCAACACATAAATAACAAAATTGTGAAAAAAGAAAACTCTTAAATAAAATGAAATGAATGTATGAATAAACAAATGAATGACTAAGGAGAAAGCTGTGAGACTAGCATAATCAAATAAAATAAAGACCACTCTCTTTCTTCTTTCTTTCCTCCTTACAAGCAAGCACCAATGCATTCATCCATTTTTTCAACTCAGCACCCCTCTTCCCATAAGTGTGGCAATGTACAAGCATGGAGGTCATACAATCATACCTATAATGATCGTATATCACAATTTTAATCAGAGCGTGCACTTTGGAATACTAATAAAAAAGGCATTCCAATTTAAAGTTTTAGGGCAAACACACTGACAAGGTGAGAAATTTTCATCAAAATAAAAAAGTGTGTATATTGGGTTAAATAACTGTGTCTGAAAAACTGAAGCAAAGATTCAATGAATTCAATTCATTCATACATGATAGTAACATGCTTTTCTGACACCATTGTATTAGAAAACAAGATCAAAATGGCCAACTGACAAAACTCCACAAAAGTAAAAGCTTGATTGTGAATTTATTATTTGAAATAACACTTTAAAAAAACTGTTAATTACTTTTTAGTAGCAACAAAAATACAAACTGCTATAAATCAAACATACCTATTAAACTCTTACAGTGGTCAATTTTAAAACATGATTCATGTTTTTATTTAAGAAGTTGATTTTAAATTAAATTGTCATTAAAATTTAAAAATTTAAGTTGATAAATTCTTTTCTTTTGCAAAGTGTCTCTGTTCCTCTGTTATAACCATGAATAGTTTTCCATGTCAGCTGTGAAGTAATTAAACAAAGGCAGGTCAAATAATAGACAGCACCTGACACCTGGTGGCATTCATCTACACTAGTTAGGAGTAGTAACAAAGGTAGTGATGGCATTGTCACATGACATAGTCTACAAGCAGTTCAAAATGGTTAGGCTTCTAACAGTACTGAAGAGCTGGTGGATTTCTTTGATGCTAGAGTAGCACGCCTTTGCTATTAATACAAAAGAGGTGATTTCTTTGATATCAGTGTATTTCAACTTTTCATATATATATATATATATATATATATATATATATATATATATATATATGTATGTAAGTATAGTATATATGCTGTATCAGTGATATACCACAAGATGTATAAATTTTTCATTAAAAGGAAATGAGGCTTGCTGAGTTTCCTTTTAATGAAAAATTTATACAAGTGGTACAGTGTATATCATTGATACAGCATACATACTGTACATATATTTTATTTATATCACATACAAATACATATATTTGCCCTTTGAACGGAGTTCAGATTTACTACAGGCAGCTGTGTATTGACCTCGTGAATTAACTCCTCACATCCCCGAGTGTGTCCGCTACAAAATGATTTCTATGCCTTTTGTGGCTATTTACAATCACCTTTGCGTATTGACAAGTTGATTGTCTTCTGTTTTTTATTTCTATTTTTCTTCAGGTTGATTAAATCAATATAAAACACACTTATGATTTAAACATGAAAGATGGTTTTAATAATAAAAGTAGAGCACTATAAACACTTGGTTAGCTACGCCATTCACATGAACGCTAGGCCATTCACCTACCGGCTCATGGAAATTAATGTAGAATAGAAACTAAGCGAAATGACGAACCAACAAGAGGTTAACTAAACTATTTTAATATATTTACAGTTGATCTAAGTCATCATTCTGCTTCAGCACAGTAAAATTGACCATAAACACTCTCTCTCTCTATCTCTCTCTCATCGTTTGGTAGGTTTGACTTAACTTTTACCATCATTCATAAGTCAAGGGATGTCATGGGATGACACAAATGAAGATTCTCTACATTCGTCATTTCACAGATTTTAGCCCGTATCTTACTATGATGCTCCAGAGAGAGAGAGAGAGAGAAAGGCCTTTGGACATTTTCATATTTAATTAATAATAATCGATTTTTAGAACACTAAAGTATGTTTAAGAAACAACAACAAAACAAAACATTAAATACATCACAGTGTGTGTACCACACAACTGAGGAATTTACTGTATAATGTCGATATGGTTGCAATTAACTTTGTATCATTGATAAACACTGTAGATAAATCGTAAGGAAAGTGCACATGTATCGTTACGACGAACCATTTTCTTGTAGGTTACTTGGTGTAATTTCTATTTCAAGATTTTAATCCAGCCCAAATTCCTTTTCTCTCTTGCTCCACATTTCTGCATAGTTTAACCGTTATGCATGAGAGAGGAGGGGGAACATAAATCAGAAAGGATTGCGATGAAAATGTGTACCATATTAAATTCATTTAGAAAAAAAGGATTATTAATATGTTTTATCGCTATTTTCATATGACAATAATGATTAATATGTGCAAATTCATCATTGATCTAGAATCAACTGAAGACAGTCGCTAGAATGTTTACATATGCGTATTATTGCGCCATGGGCGGATCACAATTTGATATACATGTAGCAATAGTATTGGTATATCAATTTGCTTTATGCCAACACTTTAAATGCCATTTTATTTTTAATGTACGTGGTATATATATATATATATATATATATATATATATATATATATATATATATATGAGAGAGTATATTTATGTCCTTGGCATAGTTATTTTAATTGAAATCATCAAAGGCTACACTCAGATGAGAAAACAATTTTTTAAAATCTGGAAATATCTTATATACAATAACAAAGGGGTCAGATTTCTGACTGAACATACTCTACCAAGTTCCTGTGCTGCATCTGCTCAAGTGAGCGGAAGAATGGATGTAGAGAAGTTCTTTCTCATCGCAGTGATGATGCTGACAGGTGGGGATCTCCAGTCAATTGGCACCAGACTGTAACGGCCCATGTAGCTACCAGTAATGTCGAAAAAAAAGCGGAGATCAACTTGGTGGTAGTGTGTGTGTGTGTGTGTGTGTGTGTGTGTGTGTGTGTGTGTGGAGCTACCGTCAGTATTCGATCAGCTGATTGTAGGACTACAAAATTGTTTTGAGATGACCCCTGTTATAAACATCAAAATGCACGTCGCCCTTTAGCGTCGTTTGAACAACAATGAAAGTTTGTCAAATAAAATTACCTGCAAAAACAATCAAACACTCCAGACCTTTATCCGAGTACGCTTGTCATTACAGACAATATCTCCTATTACAAGCATGATTTTATGTGATTTGCATCACGGTGTTACGCGCTTACTCCATTTGCGAGGTCATGTCCTCACTGCCACCTCCTTTCGGATTGGCCAATGGATTGAAATGCCGACCAAGCCGTGCTTTCTTTACATATATAAACGGAGTTTGCGTTCAAAAAATCGGATTAGTGAAGATTGAAGGTTATATAGTGAGATTCAAACCTTTTTAATATTTAAAGAGGAAATCGATGTAAATATCTGAATATGAAATTTCATCAACTAAAACTTGATGTAGAAAATCTAGAACGAATAATTTTAAAAGTTTTCATTACAATAAAATAGCTCCAACAAGCTAATGCTTCTTATTATTATGTTATGTGGTTCCGACATGAAATAAAAATTTGTATAGTGACCACTTAGACATAGCGATATCACGATCGTAGAAGCCGCGTTCGACCACCAGACTTTATACGGATACGGCTGTCGTAGGAATTCTGCAAGGGCGGTGATCTCCCTGTGATGGATTGGCATCAGTCTGCAAGAAAACTGCAACTAATACAGTTAAACTGAACTCATTAAGTGAACCCACCCAGAATAAGATGAAATTGATCTGAATTTCTGGTTTAAATATATGGACACAAAATGAAAGACATTATTTCATAATATATAATTTGCCCACATTATTAACTGTTTGCAGAAAGGCTGAGCTTTTGTATCAAAAGATAATTTATGAAACTAACTTTTGAAATAGTGTAGAAACATCTGACATGTTTGGAATTTTATTTCTGTGTTCATGGCTGAATTTATAAATTGCAAAGAAAGTATTATCATATCATCATGACAAAATAAATGTGAGAATAAACTGAAGATATGGGTCCTGAATTATGTTTGTTTTAATTTTTGTTATTTTTCATTCCCAGAGTCAGTCCAACCCGTTGTAGCTTCAAGGTGTGGAAAACATGAATATTCGGACTAATTTTCCAGTGCGAAGTTTAAAATTATAGTAGGATTTTGTTGCTCGAGCTTAGCTACAAGCTGGTAAGCCAGCATAATGAATGATACAGTAGTGGAACATAGACAGCAATGGACCAAAAGTGAGTGCAGATGATACTGTACAAGAAAACTTTGTGCACACCTGTGCATATGTGTTAACTCATATGAGATAAAGTACATCATAATGCCAATGAATTTAATAAATAAGACTTAAACAGATTTTTCTCAGCTTGAGTACTGACGATTCAACATATGAAGGCTTTTATATTGATATCTAATTTGCATTAAGGATTTTAAATTGATACAACAGTTTTCAGATGTCTCTACGTATTTTTCGATGATCAAACACACATAAATTATTAATGTATGTGTTAAACATTTTATACTTACATTCATTGCATCTGGTTTTATTGGCCAAGTACAAGTAACATGGGGCACGGTATATATCTCAAAGTAGAATGTATGCAATAAGGAGTTCGATTTCACATCAACAAAATAAAAAAAATGTTAATGCTCACACAATTATTATTTTGTTTAAGATTATCAGGTTCACGTTCAAAAGAACCAACTTGAGGAACCTATGTATAGGAATGTATAAATGACGTCCAGCTCATTCATTCTGGCGGAACTGTGTTACAAACACACAAAATAAAACATGATATGATAAAGGTTGTCGGTAATCCAGTTATTTTTGAGTTATTACTCATTACAAGGTTACCTCTCACTGTGTCGCCAGTCTTATTAAGTTTGTTACCATCAACAGATTTTAGATGCGTATAAGTCACCGCTTGTGTATTATCAACATTTGCTGGTGGATACGCAGTTTCCAACTCCCAAATTTTTTACTCGACATATTAATATTACCTGTAACCGTTCCACCGGTTTTATCAAGCTTGTTGCCATCCACATACTTCAGCTGTAAATAACTTATCGCTTGGGTTTGATTTAAGTTTGCTGGTGGATACCCGGTCTCCAAATTTATAATTTTTCACCTGACATATCTAACTTACGGCTTAAAGTTCCTCCTGTAAATGATAGTTTATTATTGTCGACGGATTTAAGTTGTGCATAACTAACAGCCTGTGTACTAACAACATTTATAGGTGGATACGCCGTTTCTAAACCAAGTACTCACCGATTTGACATCAATAAATCATCTGTCATTGTATCGCCGGTTTTTTGACAAACGATGACGTATCACTTATTGTTGGTTCGTCGGCGGAAATAGATCCTGTTAGTGTTGTTCCAAACTTTGTGTAATTACTCATATTGTATAAGTTATATAACATAAAATTATATAACAACAATAATGACGCAGTCATCGACAAAGTCATCGATATTAAATTTTGACACCGAACGATTAATCAAACATAAACACAACAACGAACTTCCAGATTGTCATTATCTTATCGTCGGTAGTACAGGATCTGGTAAAACAAATCTATTATTAAATCTTTTACTCAACGACAACTTCAGCTATGATAAGGTATATAATTACACAGTTAATCCACAACAGGATAAATATGAGTTATTAAGCGAATATAACGACAGACTTCGCGATGAGCTTAACGTTGGTGATGATATATTTATGATCACACAACCAGAGGAATTAATTCCCGTTGATGAACTTGATTCGTCCGAACATAAAATAATTGTGTTTGACAATATCCCTTTAAGCAACGAGGAGATGAATAAGATTAGGTCATATTTTTCATTATAGCGTAATAACAAATGTAATGTGGTCTATCTCGTTCAAGGGTTTTGTAACGTTGATAGATTTATTAGGCGAAATACGGGATGTTTTATATTATTTCCTGGACTAGATAATGTCGATGTACGAAATATTGCAAACGAGCAATGCGGTGATGTAACAAAAGATAAATTTATTGAATTAGATCATCAAGCAACCAAGGACAAATATAATTTTTTCTTAATTGATAAACTCGCACGTGATCCAGCAAAGATGTTTCGTTGTTGTATTAATAAATTTCTCTAGACAAATTTTATAAAGCGTATAGAAAATAGCAATAGACGAACATCAACAAAGAATCGAATTACTAAATAAATTTGTTGCAACTCGAGTTGCTTTTCAGAAAAAAAGTGGAAGAATCACGTCGAGGACAAGTACAAGCAGCAGAAGAAACTGTTAAAATTATAAACCGGTTACTGAAGCAATTCTTGGCAAACAACCAGAAGTGTCAACAATATCTCCAGAAGAACTAGAAAGAAAAAAAAAAATGAAAGAAAAAGGTTTGTTAGGTTTACTAGGAGAAAGATCGAAAGAAGGAACTAAAAAAATTGTGGAGGAACGTGTGAGAAATATCGCTGATCCTGTTGCACGACAAGCTGAATTTGACAGATTAATGAAAAACCCTCTGATGCTTCAAGAAGAGATAGCAAGATTGACGGTTAATCCAGCTGAGTTAAGGAGGTTATCAGAGAATTTGTCAGAGAAAAGTAAGGAATTAGCTGAGGAACAAAAAAGAATAACTGAAGCTACCGTAAAAATAATGCCTACTGAAAGTAAGGTACGATTTTATAGAAACAATGCACGGAGTAAAATATCAGGTGAAGAATGTAACGATTTTATTGGCAGACATAATATCGGAGACATTAATCAAATTCGAGATTGGTCAGAAGAAAAATATTAAAATTTAACCGAAAATTAGAATTAATTATGAAAATTGGATTACATGTTGATAAAGAAATAAAACAATGGACAAATACGGAAGATTTTTTTTACAAGTATCTAATATTATAAGAGAAGGAATAATTACTGAAATAATGCTTCGAACAGCAGTACAGTATCGAAATAAACCAGGAGGTTACAGGAAAGCATAGACTTTCAAAAGACCGTTTGATAAGAATGAAATGAACGAGATCAAAGATTACTAGAGGGGGAAAAAAAAAACACCGGATCTAGCGTTCAAGTTTTTACATCAAACTCTGAAATGGTTGACCGACTTATGTTGTTAATATCATCGAAATAAGCTGGTAATGAAAGCACTGAAATCGACAACGAGATTATTGATATATTAGATCATTTTCGATCGAGTGGATTACTAACATCATCCGAGTACGAAATTTTACATAAGGATCTTATCGTGTAAAATGATCTAACAACCTTAATAAATGTCAACAACATTATTACTAGATTCATCACAAACAACGAGTAACTGTACAAACTTTTCTGTCTATTACAATCCGCCAATAATACTAGATCCAAATAAACAGTACGAAATCGGATTCATTTCTGCCACAGTATGTCATTCTATGGCAAATGTAAAAAAATGTCAATGGCGATTTTACATTTAATTCTGGCGCATGGGTATCAGTTAAAATACCACTGGGAGCGTATAACGTAATTGATATTAATTAATCGATAAAAGAGTTGATAACAAATAACAGCAGCAAAGCTGCCGCAGACAATTTTGAGCTGGCTCCAAACTATAATACACTACTAGCCAGTTTTACATTAATGAATAATTTGATAATCGATTTTTCACCAGGGACTAGTATTGCGTCATTATTAGTCTTTATAAACCAACAATATGGCATTGTTGCAGAACAAAGTATATCGTATGAGGGTGATCTGCCAGTTAACATAACAGAAGCAATTTTAATCAATTGCTCTATCGCACTAGGATCTTATTCAGCCAAAGGTAGCAAAGGTCAAACAATTTATAGTTTTTCGCCTGATGTTCCGCCTGGGTAATTGATGCAAATTACTCCTCGACAAATAATATACTATCCGATTACTCCTGAAAATGAAATAACGATTTTAACATTGCAACTAATAGATCAATCAGGGCGACAAATAGATCTTAACAATGAATTTGTTACGTATTGCTTACACCTACGCGCAATGACGTAAATTTTGTAAACCTAATTTAATAAAAAAGATGAGAAGAAAAAAAAACTTTACAGAAGAAAAATTGTGGGTGGATTCTTTGGAAATATATTTACAAAAATAGTTGAAAACATCTCAGGAATTGCGCGTAAAGTAGCACCGATTGCATTTGACGCAGGTAAAGCTTTTGCTAGCACTGCTGGCACTGCAGTAGGACACGAGATTGCTGATAAAATTAAAGGCAGGGCGCAAAGCGGGCCAGCCAAACGTGTTGCACCTTCAAACGCGGAAATAAAACGAGCAATATCAGACATTGCACCAACAAAAGGAACGAGCTATGATAGCTACCACAAAAAAAATTATCACAACACGGAAAAGGGGTAATACGTAAACTTGTGTAGAAAACAAAACAAATAATAACGCCTGCTTTTTAGTTGCTGAAATTTTGTGTGGCGATTATAAAATAAAATAATGTCTGTCAAAAATTGTCTCAATCTTGCTGAAGAACATGATACCGACGACACAGTGACAGAATTCGAGTATGTTGAGTATCTCGGCGAAAACTCAAACGAACCAAATAAAGCTGGTATTAGAAATTTTAACACAAGAGATGAGGACAGGTTTTTATTGCCGCACAAGGCGGTGTTAGAAATGCGTTGGCAGTTATCAACTGCGATATGTGGTGATATTGCAGCTGGTGCAGAAATTCCACTTGCCAATAACGGCCGGAGTTTGTTTAAAAGCGCACGGTATCAACTGTCCAATCAAACCGTGGAAGATATTGCAATGCAATTACCTATACCGAGTACAATAATCAATATTGTTTCGTTCAGCAATGATTATTCGAGATCAGTGGCCACAAATATGATGTGGTTTAAAGATACCGGATTTGGGACAACTGTTTCAAGCGAATTCCGTACTGATGCTGGTGATCCTGCCGCAGATAACAATACTCTAATCTCCAATCCCACTGGTAATGCAGCTGGTGATATTGGAGACGCAAAAAGATTAGCTGTCAAAAGAATACGACAACAGCAATATAACGAGGGATATGCCAAACGAAAAGCATTTGCCGCAGAATCTCGCCAAATAGCAATGATGCTTCCGTTAAGCACAATCTTTGGGTTTTGCCGGGATCACAGCAAAGTTTATCGCGGACTAAAAGATACATTTATTTTAGATCGAGCGGATCAAAATGATTGTATAATACATGCCGCTGGAGTGGCTGAATGACAGTTTGCTATTACAAGATTAGCGCTGTGGAAGCCACGAGTTGTTCCATCTATAGCTAAAACGATGGAACTCGATTCGTTATTGACCGCGTACACGAAAAAGATATATTTTCAGCAAAACAAAATTTATCAAACAGCAATTCCTAACGCAGCTGATTACACATGACGTGTTACAACTACGTCAAGCGAACAATTACCTCGACATTTGTTTGTTGTATTTCGACGACAGGAGCGTCGTAATGATCAGGAAATGAACAACTCTGTATTTGATAACCCAGACGTCAGACAAATTTTTGTTAGGATAAATTCTAGACAATATCCCGAACGTGCAATCGAATGTAATTTTGCTGTAGATGCCACCAGAAACATATCTCGGCCGTATATGTACCTCATGGAAGCAATGCACAAATAACAGGATGCGGACAGTGGATCTCATATATCAGTAGAAGAATTTCGAGAACTATGTCCTATCTTTTATTTTGACGTTTCAAAACATTCCGAACAATCTATCAGATCGACTGTTGATATTGAAGTTACTTGGACGCTTGGCGTACTGCCAGCCGAACAATATAACGTATACGCGCTAGTTGTCAGTGATAGATTTTTGACAATTGACGGAACCAAGGGAAAAATGACCGTACAAGTGTAAAATAATATTACAATATTTATAATAAAGGATAATGAAAACGGAATATACAACCAGAGAAATATACCTAACGCCCGGTCAAATTTAAAAAATATCAGCAGCGATTGCCAAACATAATTCTGTTTCTTTCATGATATACCCAGAGACAAAGTCTCCAGAGACTTCAATCACCACCACTGCAGAAAAGGTAATGTTAACTCAACAACAAATCAATAAACTAAATCTGGGAAAACCGATTGTGCTTAAATCATCCACTGTTGAAATAACAGCAATGTCCAACCGCTAAGCGGTCGACGGTGGTTTTATTGGACCAGCACTTTCTGTAATAGCTAGTGGAATACCAAAAATTTTGGTTGTGCTAAGAACACTGGGACTAGCGGCTGCGTCAGGGGCAGTATCAGGAGCAACTAAAAAGGCGGTATCTGGCGATGGAATCGCTGGAGGCGGTATCAAACAAATCTATCGTCGATGACCTCAGTCACTCAGCTACGCTATTAGGCGTAGTTTTATGCAAGAATAAAAAATAAAATGCCAGCCAATCTAAAAAAAGAAAAGAACGACAAAACGACCTCGAGCACAAACGACAAATTAGTTGAAGGCAATAAAACAAAGAGGAATTATTACAATAGCTCCACTTTTAGCAGGGTTAGCAGGCAGCCTAATTCCGAATCTATTAGGGATTGGACGCGGAATGACTCTACCAGGTACCAGACTCCGTTGGGTAAAATTTTGATATACTTAAAAAATTAAAATTGGATGATATTGTAGTTAAAATGGATTTCGTGGTGTACATTCCAAAGACGAATTAGATAATGTACCAGCAGGCGGTTCGTGTATTGTAAATATACAAAACTTTAATGATGGATCAGGCACTCATTGGGTCGCTATTTACGATAACAATTATTTTGATTCGTTCGGACTTCCTCCGAGCGATCTTATAAAAAATATATTTCTAAAAAGTTAAAAAATAAATTACTCGTCTAATCAGCTACAGCCGATTGGAACATCAGCTTGTGGTTATTATTGTATTATGCTTATCCGACAGATGTCCCAATCCTCCGATTTTTTTTAAAGTTTATTTTGCAATTTGATAGGTATCCTAGTAAAAACAATGATGATATAGCAATAAATTTTGTACGACGATCAAGTATAACAACAATGACAGAGTCGTTGACAACATATTGTCTCAAATGTAAAACTAAAACACCTAACTAGGATGAGAAAATAGAAGAAAAAAAATATTTTAAAAATTAACAGAAATATGTTAAAAAGTATTTGTGCTGTTTGTGGTAGAAAGAAAAGTATACTTCTTGCTTCGTTAACTCCAACATCAGCTTCGCTGACGTCAGGGTCTGGAATCCCTGACAGAGTTATTTTTGTCGACGATTAATAAAATAAACGAAATGTAATTGTAATTGTGATAAAGATCTTTGCATCGAACAAGATAAAATTGTTACGTACTGTCAATCATGCAATCGCTGGGAATTAATTTGCTCTGGGGTTGATATTCATAAATTTATTGGAAAATTGCCGAAACCAAAAGGGAGATGGATATTGCCTAGGTACAAATACACTGGACCGACAATCCATTAGATAAACAACTGGACGAAAACGATAATCCATTACCAGAACAAGAGCCTTATAATCAAGTTGATGCAATAGCAATGAGCCATGATATCTGTTATCAGGATAATGGGCAAGATAAGCCTGGCTGTGATAAGATAATGCTAGATGAACTTCATGATATGAAACATGTAAATATGCGAGAACGATTTGATAAAAGGTTAGTACAAGGATTAATCGGAACAAAATACAAGTTAGGTCTTGGAAAAGAATTGAATGATGATCTGGCATCAGAACTGCACAAACCAAAAAAAGAAAGTTTCCGTGACGTAAGGTTGTCGCGAATGCCGTTGATGGTATCTGGGCAATAGATTTGGTTGATGTCTCAAATCTTGCTCAGTTTAATGATAGCAAAAAATACTTGGTTAACGTTACTGACCTTTTTAGGAAATACGCGTTTAGTACACCCGTACCGCATAAAACAGGAACATCGATAACTAATGCGTTAAAACAGGTAATAACAAATACGGAAAGAAAACCAAATAAAATTTGGACCGATCACCGAGCAGAGTTTTTTAATAAAAAATATTTGAAAAGTTTTTAGAACAAAATAACATTTTAAAAAAAATATGTTACAGGAAATGAGGGTAAAAGCATTATCGTTGAAAGATTTAGTCGTACACTGAACGACCTGATACATAAACACCTGACAGCTAAAAACACGAACATGTATATCGACGATCTTCCACAAATTGTTGATAAATATAATAACACACAACATCGAACTACTAAAATGTCACCAAAAGATACAATTAAAAATCCGATATTAGCAAATGAAAACATGTATCGCAGACATAAATTTAAGGTAGGTGATAGAGTTCGAATTTCGTTAACAAAAAAAGTATTCAAAAAAGGATTACTCCAAACTGGACCGAAGAAGTATTTGTAGTTGATAAAGCTTTACTGACAATACCTGTAACATACGCGGTAAAGAATCTAGCCGGGGAACTGGTACTTGGTAGTTTTTTACGAACAAGAATGACAGAAAACTGAACAAGATATATTTATTATTAAAAAAGATATCAGGAACAATAGGCAGTTAAAGTTTAGTTAAATGGAAAGGATACAGCGATAAATTTAATAGTTGGATACTAACTAAAGAAATTAATATTGGGAAATAATGCCTTTGTAAATTTTCTCGTACTTACGTAATACCGATTTACATTTTACGGGCTTAATTAATGATATTAAATATTGTCGGCGATTGTCAGAGATCGTCATTAGGTTAAATATCTTGACAAATATAAAATAAAATTTTATATTTTTCTGTCGGTCTGAAATTCTAATGTTTAAAAATGCTTTTATAAGTCGCCAAAAGGACTGATTTTCATCTACTGGAAAATTAAATTGCAAAATTTTTTGTGATATGATATGTTACATTATATCGACCAGTTATCGGTCTTCCATTTTTTTGTGTTCCACGATGTCGTAGAGTCGTCGACATCAATTTCGTCGTCATTAATACCAGCGATTTCGTCGTTATCGATTTTGTCTTTGGCGACTTTGTCGCTGACGTCAACATCAGCTTCTTGTGCTATTTCTAAAGTTGTTTCCAACTGTTCCAGCGGCGTACCATAGATATACTTTAATCTTTCCAAGAGGGTCATATATAATTTTATATAGTTTTAAGTAATAATGGACAAGATAAGATATATCGAGCGGGTAAGGATATACAACATTAACACTCTCAAAGAAGCAGTAAAAAAGAATATTAGCGGATGAAAAATATGTCACAGTTAACCTATTTTTGGTACAAGGCGGGAATGATAAAATATTGTTGACTGACTCGGAGAAAAAGAGATTACATGATAATAAGACAATTAATGTAGTGTATGATAGAGAAGCTATCATCTTGTGGTGTCATACTTTCATTAGTCGAGATGAGCTTACTAAATTAGTACAATAAATTTAGTTATCGTTGTATCGAAAGATGATCCAAGCATTGTGTTCGCTTGAAAAAGCTGATCTTATTATTCTATCTGCGATATATTTTATTGTTCTAGGATTAATTTAAAAGTATTCTGCCGCAGAAGTTATCGATTTAAATTTCAGTTCCTCATCTATTTCAAGATTAAATGAAACCACAGGTTTAGCCAGATATCTAAAATTAGCGCCACCACCTCGTCCTCGTCTTACATTTTCTTGTTGTGTGACGAGATCTAAGTTTTCTAGTCGATTATCTGTTTTAATATGGTTAATATGATCTATTACTAAATCATCTGAAATAGGTCTGCTAAACATTTCATAAACAAACCTATTTCTATAATAATTAACTTTATTCGTTTGCGTTCCTCTAACAGTTACCACAAGATACCCTATATTGTTTATAGAACCAACAACTTTTTTAGTTTTCCTATTTCTAATAATTCCACTATCATTTACCTCTTATTGATCAAACACGGGATGCGCTTGAAATTTATCTTGCAAAGACCAGTTTTTAATATTATCATCAGTAACCGCGCCGTTAGCATGGTATACACGTTATCCTTCTGGGATATCGTCACAAAGTAACGTGTAAATAAAATCTTTCCTAAAGATTTCAACTCGCTCGGCATTATCACCTTTTACACTGATCTTATAACCAGCTGGTGTTGCTTTACCGAACGGTCTTCCATACTTGACGTGTATTACCGTCCCTAACATATTTCCGGCGTTCAAGTTGTACTTAGGATGAACATAATAATACTCCTGCTCGCTCGTTAGATTCTGTGCCATTATTCTATAAGCAATTTATATCTCTAATTGATTCTTTGACTAGCTCTTTAACTGATGTGCGTGTAGTGCGGTGAGCGATCAGTTGAACAACCGAGTAGAGATACGAAATGCCATATAATATAATGCTGAAATTACGTGATAAGGCGAAAAAGAACCTTATAGGAGAACCTACAAAAATAGCTACTGCCTTCGCAGGACTTGACAACAGCTATCGGTTTGATAAAGAATTCTTTCTGGTAAATTTTACCGCAACGAATCTTTATAATTTGTTAGAACCGACTGTAAAACGCGAACTTGAAAAATATAAGGGTTTGAAAATACTAGTGCAGTATAGTAGTAGTTAAATAGGCAGATCCTAAACCAAACCGAGAATTCTCCTATAAAACTTTCTATTTTGTAATTTTATTAAGGAGTCATTTTCAGCTCAAAATAAAACTAAAAATATTTTATTGGAGTGGCCAGAATTTTATTTCGATCTTGGAGAGGAGACCCCACCCCTCTACAAAAAATTGGAAACCTCTAGATTTCTAAACATCTACTGTTGTAACCATATTTTATGATAATCTTTTTCATACCTGCTGACACTCATTGGTAGGAAATCTGTTAACACACTGCCAATAATACGAAACTCGCGTATCAAATCGTCCATATCATATTTTACACCTCGCAAATAAGATCGTATCTGATCAAGTAATTTTTGTAAGTGATACTTGCTGTTTTACAAGAATTTTTTTTTTGTTTCAAGTTTAGGCTCAATTTCTTTTACAGGTGTTGAAAAAGAGACACCGACACCAGATATTATTAACAAAAACGGATTTAATAATGCTCCACTTGAGATTATACCAGAGCTAGTCATTAACAATGGCAAATATGATATTACTCGAAGTATTCTACAGTAGTATTTCTAACATTCTTTTACACACCAAAGGTTTTTATGATAAAATTTGTAATATTGCATTAGTGCGTCAACATCTTGTTTTGGAATTTCTTCTGAAATATGATTGAAATCGATGATACGTTTTTTCTGTTACGACCCTGTAGTTAAATTGCACGTGTGTTAAAATTTGAATTCTTTATATTTCATTATTATTTCGTTTTTATATCATTGAATGTAATTATTATTATGATGATGATTATGTTCGCAGGGTCTGATATTTTGTTAGAAACATCGTATTTATTTAGAATGTAAATGTGACTCGTGTAAGCACGATTTTTGCATGACGGTTTTGTCATATTAAGTAAACAGTCGGAAATAGCTATGCAAATGATTGGCTATGACCACGGTCATTTCTAATAATACTTGTTGACATTCTATACTACGTTGGCGATATTTCAAAATCGCACGATTTCTTCATGCTTGCACATGAAATGACGTATTAGTTTGCTTTAAAATACTCAGGTAGGTGCGAACTAGTCTAGAGTCATATTGGAGAGTCATATTGGAGAGTCATATTTTAACATCTTAGAGAGTCACATCATAACATCATATAGAGTTTTCAATACCCTAAGAAGGTATTCTTTTGTGCTGGAAAGAGTTGTTCGTTCGTACGTATGAAGAATAACATGTGTTTTGTTATTGAGGATAGTTCTACTTCGTCTACCTTCTAAATAATAATTATTTTCCCTGGAGAACTACACAACTGGCTTTGGACAAAGACATTTTGCTGAAATTATTTCTAAATTGGAACAGAACAATACAAATTGTGATTCACAGTGAAAATTCTGGACATTTGTGTTAACCTTCGTCTGACGTCATCATCCACCATCTTGGAACGGAACTGAGTTCAGACTATGTCAATTTAGAACTGTTTAGTCACAGGATTTATGTGTTTTCGTAATATTAGGACCAGTTTTTGGATCTTCTGCGTAAATCTTAAGTCTTGTTTCCTATATTTACCTTTTCACCGTATTTTCTAGGGAAATAAATTATTTTTGTTAAAATTTACAAAGCTTGCTGTCTTCGCTATTTTCTTTATGTTACTTTAAACGAGCCGATACGTAACATAGAGAAAATTGGGGGCTCGTCCGGGATATATGAAATTGGCTAAAAATTGAAATTTAAATTCCCCTAGTTCAAATCCCATTTTATTTGAAATTTTAGTGAAAACAACAGGCTTTCTTTCACAATGTCACAAGTGGAGAGTTTTCTTTCTAGTCCAACTCAAGAACAGTTGGATAGTTTGAGAAAGGATGAGTTGCTTGAACTTGCCAGAAAGTACGACATTTCTGAAGCAAAAGCTTCCTTGACTAAACAAGAAATCAAAAATATTTTAATTCAACATTTGGTAGTAAAAAATATTTTTGACAAAAGTGTTTTGGCATCTGTCAGTAAGTCTATGACAGACTCTGACATTAAGAAAATAGAACTGAAAATGAAAAAGATGGAAATAGAGTTGAGGAAGCTTGAGTTTCAGAGAGAAAAACAAGATAAACAAATAGAATTGCAAAAAGAACAAATGAGATTCCAATCTGAAAAGGAGGAGAAAGATAAACAGGGAAGAGAAAGGGGAAAAGAAAGACAAATGCAATTAGAAGAAAGGGAAAAAGGAAGGCAAATGGAATTACAAAAAGAACAAATACAGTTACAAAAGGAACAAATGCATTTACAGAAAGATAAAGAAGATAAACAACTGCAATTAGAAGAAAGAGAAAGAGAGAGAGTCAGATGCAAATTAAAATGAAAGAATTGGATCTGGCAAGTGACAGGCACGATTCCACTTCTCGTGCAAATTCAAATTTTAACATTTTAGGAAATATCAAGGTTGCTCCCCCTTTTAGTGAAAAGGAAGTAGACAAATATTTTATTCTTTTTGAAAAAGTTGCTGAGAATTCGAAATGGCCAAGAGAGTATTGGACTCAATTATTGCAGAGTGTACTTTATGGCAAGGCCAAAGATATCTATATATCTCTGTCAGTACAACAAAGTTCTGATTACGATTTGGTTAAGGAATGCATCTTGAAGGGTTATGCATTAGTCCCTGAGGCTTATCGGCAAAAGTTCAGAAACTATAGGAAAGATGCTAGACAAACTTATGTTGAATTTGCTAAAGAGAAAGAACAGTTATTCAAGAGATGGTGCTTAGCCAAGAAAATCGAACATGATTTTGAAAGTCTTGAACAATTAGTATTACTTGAAGAGTTCAAGAACTGTGTCCATAGTGACATTAAGAATCATCTTGAAGAGCATAAGTTTGAAACCTTGGAAAAAGCTGCTATTGCTGCTGATGAGTATTCCTTCACTCATAAAGTTCCTGCTGTAAGCAAATCTTTCACTCAGCAGTCTACTGGTAGAAAGGTGTTTCAACCAAATACGACTCTCAATAAAACTCAATCTGGCACAAATTCTAAAAATCAAGCCTCTGAGAGACTTGATTCAAAATCCTTTTCTATTCCTACGTGTACCTATTGTAAGAAAAAAGGACACGTCATTTCTGATTGCTTCAAATTGAAATATAGGCATCAGAATCAAGATAGACCTATTCCAAATGCTCTTACTTCTAAGAGGTCAAGGTCACGGTCATGTATTGAAAACAATACATTTGTTGGGTTTGAAAAACCTCAGTCTGATTGTGTTACGGAGAATTTTGAACCATTCATGTCGAAGGGTTCTATATCACTCTTGGGTGATTTGGCCAATCCTATCCATATTCAAATTTTAAGGGATACAGGAGCTTCTCAGAGTCTTTTAGTTTCAGGTATTTTGCCTTCTTCTGAGAAGACCTGTTCTAATGAGAGTGTTCTCATTCATGGAATAGAGAGCGGCTTTGTTAATGTTCCTCTCCATTCTGTAAATTTGTCATCAGACTTTGTTTCAGGACCTGTGACAGTCAGTGTAGTGTCTACTTTACCCGTTGAGGGCATTCATTTGTTGCTAGGCAATGACTTAGCTGGAGACAAGGTTGTGGTTAATCCACTTGTAACTGACAAGCCTTCTTTGGATCAGAATGTTGATCCTGTTGAAAAAGAAATCCTTGATTTATTCCCAGCTTGTACAGTTACCAGAGCTATGGCAAAGAAAGCTCTTGAGAATGATTTTGACAAGGAGTGTATTCCTTTAGCTGACACATGTATTGGTCAGGCTTTTGATGAGGTCACTTTCACTTCTAATTTGGATCAGTCAAAAGTTATTGATCATAGTGATCCTCTTTTGAATACTCAGTCTCTTTTATCTGATCAGGGTGATAAACGACAATCACTTGTCGTCGAACAGGAGAAGGATCCTGAGATCTCCTGTTTGTTTCAGCAGGCCGTAAGTGAAACTGAAGCAAATGAAGTACCTGTCTGTTACTTCATTAAAAATGGAATCCTTATGAGAAAACGGAGACATCCCGAGGTACCTGCTAGTGACGAATGGTCAGCAAAAATATCAGATTGTGGTTCCGAAACCTTACAGACAGGAAATACTTAGTTTGGCCCATGAAACTCCTATGGCTGGTCATTTAGGGATAAATAAAACGTATCACAAGATCTTGACTCACTTCTATTGGCCAAAAATCAAAAGTGATGTGTGCAAGTTTTGTAGATCTTGTCATAATTGTCAAATTGTAGGAAAACCAAATCAAAAGATACCTAAAGCTCATCTACAACCAATTCCTGCATTTGACGAACCATTCAGTAGAATTATGGTAGATTGTGTTGATCCCTTACCAAAGAGCAAGTCGGGTAACCAAAATTTGTTGACCATCAAGTGTGCGTCAACAAGTTTTCCAGAGGTACTTCCTTTGAGGAATTTTGCTCAATTTGGCCTTCTAAAATTTGATCAATCTGGTCAAAGGTAAAATTTCAAGTCTGGAAAGTTCCAGCTTGTTATACGTGAGTTTGGCATTCAGCAGTTCAAGTCAAAAGTGAAACTATGGTTTCACTAAATTTTGCTAGAGAGAATTTTTGAGTCCTGTAATAAAGTCCATTCTCTCTTGCTCATTCTGTAGAATTTTTTTCAATTAAGATTTTATGGCCCTTACAAAGTAAAGAAGAAAGTGAATGAGTTAAATTATAATATTAATACTCAAGTCTAAGTAAATTAATGGAGTACTATTATGTTAAAAGAAATAGCCAAGTAAATCATGCAATTAATTTAGTTGTACCTGTCCCACCAGCTGAGGATTTCAATGAATGAATTCAGTTTGATTCTACTGATCTTGGAACAATTAGTCTTCGGAATTCGGAAGTTATGGAAAATCTAGACCAGAAACTTTCTTATTTACAGAATCAAGAAAAAAGTGAACTTAAACAATTATTGTCTGAATATGAACACTTGTTTCCAGACGTACCTACAAGGACAAACAAAATTTTTCACGACGTTGAAATAGTAGATTCAAAACCCATGAAACAACACCCATACAGGATGGATCCTTTCAAACAGGAATACTTAAAAAAGAAGATTCAGTATTTACTGGAAAATGATTTTATAGAGCCCAGTAAGAGTGATTGGAGTTCACAGTGCATTCTTGTTCCGAAACCGGATAAAACTTTCCGAATGTGTATGGATTATAGAAAGGTGAACAGTGTGACAAAAACAGACTCATGTCCATTGCCAAGGATCGATGACTGTATCGACAAAATTGGAAATGCCAAATACGTCAGTAAGTTCGACCTTCTGAAAGGATTTTGGCAAATTCCACTAACGGAAAGGGCAAAAGAAATTTCGGCATTTGTGATTCCAGATAGACTCTACCAGCATAAAGTAATGCCATTTGGGATGAAGGGTTCTCCAAGTACTTTTCAACGACTTATGAATATGATTACTTCTGCTCTAGGCAATTGTGATGCCTATACTGATGATGTCATCATCTACAACAACACCTGGAAAGAATATCTAGCCACGACTCGGAAGTTCTTCGACAGACTCACTGAAGCAAATTTGACTATTAATTTATCTAAAAGTGAGTTCTGCCGTGCTTGTGTTACTTTTCTAGGACACATTGTGGGACATGGTCAAGTTAAACCTATAGATGCTATGGTCAACGCTATTTCTGAATTTCCTGTGCCTGTCAGTAAGAAACATCTGATGCGATTTTTGGGTATGGCTCGGTACTATCGCAAATTTTGTTCTAATTTTTCCGATATTGTTGAACCTCTGACAAACTTGTCGAGAAAGAAAAACAAGTTTCTTTGGACTGAAAAATGTCAAGAGGCTTTCGATAGATTAAAGGCCATACTTAAAAGTGCACCAGTTTTAACAGCTCCAGATTTCAGTCAACCATTCAAGCTATCTGTGGATGCAAGTGATGTTGGGGTTGGAGCAGTTTTGCTTCAAGATGACAAAAATGGTGTAGAACACCCAATGTGTTATTTCTCTAAGAAATTAAATAAACACCAAAGAAACTACTCAACAATCGAGAAGGAATGCTTGGCTTTAATACTGGCATTACAGCATTTTGAAGTTTATGTTACCTCAGCTCCTTCTCCGATTGTTGTGTTTAGTGATCACAACTCCCTTACTTTCATCGACAGGATGAAAAATAAGAATCAAAGACAATTGAGATGGAGTTTATTTTTGCAAGAGTACAATCTTGACATCAGGCACATCAAAGGAAAAGACAATTTAATTGCAGGTGCACTTTCCCGTGTATAGAAATATCATTTTCATATATATCTTTGTATAATTCATAAGAGTTCTTCTTATGTAATTTTTTACCTCATGTATAATTTACATCTGGTAAAAAGGAAAGCTTTATTACATAAATCTTTCTTTTTTCTTTATGGGGGAAAGTGTTACGACCCTGTAGTTAAATTACATGTGTGTTAAAATTTGAATTCTTTCTATTTCATTTTTATTTCGTTTTTATATCATTAAATGTAATTATTATTTTGATGATGATTATGTTCGCAAGGTCTGATATTTTGTTAGAAACATCGTATTTATTTAGAGCGTAAATGTGACTCGTGTAAGCACGATTTTTGCATGACGGTTTTGTCATATTAAGTAAACAGTCGGAAATAGCTATGTAAATGATTGGTTATGACCACGGTCATTTCTAATAATACTTGTTGACATTCTATACTACGTTGGCGATATTTCGAAATCGCACGATTTCTTCATGCTTGCACATGAAATGACGTATTAGTTTGCTTTAAAATACTCAGGTAGGTGCGAACTAGTCTAGAGTCATATTGGAGAGTCATATTGGAGAGTCATATTTTAACATCTTAGAGAGTCACATCATAACATCATATAGAGTTTTCAATATCTTAAGAAGGTATTCTTTTGTGCTGGAAAGAGTTGTTCGTTCGTACGTATGAAGAATAACATGTGTTTTATTATTGAGGATAGTTCTACTTCGTCTACCTTCTAAATAATAATTATTTTCCCTGGAGAACTACACAACTGGCTTTGGACAAAGACATTTTGCTGAAATTATTTCTAAATTGGAACAGAACAATACAAATTGTGATTCACAGTGAAAATTCTGGACATTTGTGTTAACCTTCGTCTGACGTCATCATCCGCCATCTTGGAACAGAATTGACATTCAGACTACGTCAATTTAGAACTGTTTAGTCACAGAACTTATGTGTTTTCGTAATATTAGGACCAGTTTTTGGATCTTCTGCGTAAATCTTAAGTCTTGTTTCCTATATTTACCTTTTCACCGTATTTTCTAGGGAAATAAATTATTTTTGTTAAAATTTACAAAGCTTGCTGTCTTCGCTATTTTCTTTATGTTACTTTAAACGAGCCGATACGTAACATTTCATTATACAATATTTTATACAAAGACAAAAGTTCTGGCACCAGCAATTGAATCAAGAAACTCACGAAATTTATCATTATTAGGATGAGCTATAAAAATTCTGTATTTGTCATAAACATCTGACGAAGTATCCTTATATCGTGCATCTGTTATCTTTAACCAATCGTATGAGTCAAACGTATTTCCTACTTCACGTTCATACAAATCTGTTTCATTCACTAAATTATTGTAATCGCTTTCTGTTTTATCAATATACCCTAATACCGAGCTTATTTGATCTAAGATGAAATTTTTGAGAACAAGATGTTGTCTGATAATTGCATATGCGAGAACAAAATTTGCTAGCATTAATTATTTTAGTGATTTTAATTCAATTGTTATCAGACCAATAGCAGAAGCTACTTTTAACATTAATTTTTCATATGGTTTTGTGAGTATTTTCTCGACTTCATTGTAATAATTTCGTAATAACAATTGTTTAGAGCGCTGGATTGATGGAAATGGAATATCATCTTCTTCACTTATGTTGTAATAAGAATCAATTTTTACTTCCAAGTTTGTTTAATCGACTTTATCAAAAAACTTTTCTCACTCAATATCATTAAGATCACTAATTTCATCGTTAAAATCTTTGATTATTTTTAGAGACTTATCAACAATAATCGGCTCAAATTCTGGATCTTTTTTACGTATCATTGGCAAAATTGCGTTTGAGTACGCTTGAATAAGTAACTCTATGTCTGGTGTCATAGTAACGGTGTTAATTAAGGTTTCTTTATCGTGGTAGTACATGCCGAGATGCTTAAAAATGTTTCGTTTTGAAAAACTACTATATAACTTCCCGTTTCGTTTTATTCTTATTATCCTAGATTCTGATAGTTTGTCGAGACGATCATAGGTATCGTTCATTTTTTTTTCCCACCTGCGTTACTCGAGCTTTTAATAAACCTGATAGTATTATCAAATGTATATTTCCAGAATCAAGCTCAAGCAATATTTTTTTAAACAGGATATCAACTTGATTTTGTTCTTCCAGACAATCATCAGGATGACAGTATCCACTTAAAATATCAAAGTTTCCTAATGCTTCTCTCAGTTGTGGTCTTCGCATATGTATAACACGAGCAAAATTTTTTTCTCCTTCTAACAATGGAGAATTTATCATTGGAAGTATTAAATTTTTCATAGTATTTATCGCACGTGCCGCTAATGATACATCCTTAACATATTTTTCTGGGTTGAAAATATTATCATAAAATTCCCTCGCAACAGTTATAATTGGTGGTTCCGACATTATTTTATAGCATTAGATTAAATTTGATCATCAAGTGTATATATTTGAAATGCTGTTAGTCCTGGAAATGGATGTTCAGCAGCAAAAACATTAATTCGAAAATATAAGTACTTGTTAACAATATTTTCTGTCGGGATTATAAAATATTGTGTTCTTGAAATGTAAGTGTCTGTTGTACTATATAAATGTTGTCCAGTCGATATCATTTTTTGATCCTTCCAATTACCAATTATAAATTCGACCAACACTAGAGTTTAATCTGCCGCGCAAATGAAATTGCCAAATAGCAACTTCAGTAGGACATTTAATTTTAATCCAAAAATTTTCAAC
This sequence comes from Megalonaias nervosa, assembly GCA_016617855.1. Lineage (NCBI taxonomy): Eukaryota > Metazoa > Mollusca > Bivalvia > Unionida > Unionidae > Megalonaias > Megalonaias nervosa. The sequence goes on from JAECUM010002483.1 coordinate 42,247, forward strand.
TTCTCCGTTGGTCGTCCACTCATGTCTATCAGAGAAAGCGTAATAAGGATAATTTTCAGGATAATATGCTGATGCGCTTACCTCAAACCCGGCTCGGTTGTCAGTTGCTTCATAAAGTGTTGGAATATATCCAACATTATTTTTAGTTCGTTTTATACCACCAGACAGACTATCAACATAAGCTTTATTTGTCAGATCATTAAGGTTAACTGGAACATATGTAGTAGTTATTTTTTTTTTTGTCTCTCATGTTTATGTTGCCTGTCACTGGTCCACCAGATTTCTTAAAATATGGGTTAAGTTCTTCTTTTAACTGAGCATAACTAATAGCATCAGCATCAGCTAGTGGTGACGTTGTTGGTAGTCCAGGTATTTTTGAATTATTGCTCATTGTAAGGTTACCTGTCATTGTGTCGCCGGCTTTGTTAAGTTTATTATCGTCAACAGATTTTAGTTGAGCATAGCATACAGCTTGTGTTTGATTTAAATTTTCTGGCGGATATACAATTTCTAAACCTAACACTCGTCGACCTGACATGTTAATATACCTGTCATTGTATCGCCGGCTTTGTTAAGTTTATGATCATCAACAGATTTTAGTTGTTCATAACTTACAGCTTGTGTTTGATTTAAGTTTTCTGACGGATATGCAGTCTCTAAATTTATAATTTTTTTTACTCGACATGGTAATATTGCCTATAACCGTTCCGCCGATTTTATCAAGTTTGTTATCATCCACATACCTCAACTGTGAATAACTCACCGCTTGCGTATAATTTAAGTTTGCTGGCGGATACCTGGTCTCCAAATTTTTTTTTTTTTTTGACATATCTAAGTTACCGCTTAAAGTTCCGCCTGTCAGTGACAACTTATTATCGTCGACGGATTTTAGTTGTAAATAACTCACCGCTTGAGTTTGATTTAAGTTTGCCGGTGGATATCCAGTCTCTAAATTTATAAATTTTTTTCCCTGACTTATCTAAGTTGCCGCTTAAAGTTCCACCAGATTTATCTAGTTTATTACCGTCGACGGATTTTAGTTGTTTATAACTAACAGCTTGTGTATCAACAACATTTATTGGCGGATAATCTGTTTCTAAATCTGTTACTCGCTGATTTGACATGGACAGGTTTCCTGTCATTGTGTCGCCAGACTTTTTTCAGGTAACCAGATAAATCAATATTGCCGTTTGTTATTGTACTTACAGCTGATGAATCTTCTAATGTTGTTCCAAATTTTGTATAATGGCTCATTATTTATTTAATATAACATAAAATGTATAACAAACAATGGCAAAGTTAACGACAACGTCGTCCCCGATATTAAATTTTGATACAGAGCGGTTGGTGAAACATAAACATAACAATGAACTTCCAGATTGCCATTATCTTATTGTTGGACGAACTGGGTCGGGAAAAACAAATTTGCTTATGAATTTACTGCTGGGCGATAATTTTAACTGCGATCGAGTTTATATTTATACAATTAATCCACAGCAAGATAAGTACGAGCTACTTAACGAATATAATAACAAACTTCGTGATGATCTTGATGCTGGTGAAGATTTTTTTATTATCAAACAACCAGAAGAACTTGTTCCAGTTAATCAACTTGATTCGTCCTAACATAAGATAGTAGCTTTTGACGACATTCTGTTAAATAATGAAGAGATGAATAAAATAAGATCATATTTTTCACTGTCACATAATAAGAAATGTAATTCTGTTTATTTAGCCCAAGGTTTTTATAATGTTGACAGATTTATTCGGCGAAATACTGGTTGTTTTATATCATTTCCGGGACTGGACAATGTTGACGTTAGAAATATTGCAAACGAGCAATGTGGTGACGAGAAGCAGGCAGGGTGAACAGATCACTTTGTACGAGACCTTATTTTACAAAAATAAAGGTTCCTACAGAGGCTGAAAAATAAGGTCAATAACGCTAAACCGAACCTCCTAACTTTTATCATTACCGTATAGTTTGAAAAACGAATAATAAATCGTTTGGGTTAGCTCATTTTTATTATTTTATTTTTGACTTTTTTGTTTTTTATGTTATAATGCGTTTAGTTTACTCGGCGGGTCGCTCAATTTTTGTCATTCACCCTGCCTGCTGCTGTTATTAACCAAAGATTTTATCTAGACCTACACGATATCTGGATCTTGGATCATGTAAATTTATTGTAATAAATCCAAACGGAACAGCTTGTGCTTGAGCAAAAAAGTTTTTAAATTTAATCATATCCATATCCCCTGAACACCAAGTATAATAAATATTATGTAAAGTATAATTATCTACTCCATTAAACACAACCAAAATCTTGCAGTTGTCTCTGATCACTTTAGGTATTTGTGTATAACGCTGAGTGACGTATATAACATCTGTATTCTTGTGTCTACCTCGAGAAAATATTCTAGCTGGATTTGTTTGTCTGTCCAACATAACGTCATCGTACACCACTAAATTATTAATAAATCCATCTAGGTCATCTACAGATGGGGCTTCATCAATATCGGTGATAAAGTCAACAACATCATCACCGTCTTCATTCAGCAATTTTGCATTTTCATTAAAATCCTTGAGTACTTCGTAACAATGTTGATCATCTACAGATGGTGCTACTAAATACAATTTACTCCATTTTAACCACCGCATTATTAAATTTAATAATGGTTGTGTTTTACCCGATCCAGATGGACCTATTATAATCATCCTTATCGAATTTGGTAATGCTGGATGATGCTTTACTGGCTCCTGTTTTCGTGTCGCCGAAAAGTCAATTATATCCATATAATAAATAATATGAGTCTATATTGTGTTCGGTGTAGGACGTCTACACCCACTGCTGAATTAACTACAATAACAACAAAAAATAAACGACGTGCTCTGACGGACAAATGCGTTAAATGTGGCACGAAGAAATACAAATTTGTTAAAACAAAGACAGGTGGAGATATAGCCGCTTTATTAGGAAAATTACCAGAAACTCCGTGGGCTAAATACCCCGGTGAGAAACATATTCCTGGATATAATTATTGCGGTCCTGGAACTCGACTTGATATCCGACTTGATAATCAAGATCAACCAAGATCAGGAGAGTATCCAATAAGTAAGATTGATAAAGCGTGTCATGTTCATGATGTTGCGTATAAAAGTAAAGATTTACAACAAAGGCATCTCGCAGATGTAAAATTGATTCATGCATTAAATTCTATACCTAATAAATCTGTCAGAGATAAATTAGCTACTTTTCTAGTAAAATCTGCCATGAAAAGTAAAATAATGTTAGGGGCTGGTAATTAATTATATAACTATTATAATGGAATCCATTTATTATAGCCCAAGAGGATATTGGAGAGGCAGATCAGCTATTAGTAAATTATCTGAAGCAGCAAAAGTCTCACGTTCTGTTGCTGCAGCGTGCTTAGCACGACAGGCAATATGGCAAATTTATCTATCACCACCTAAAAATATTCAATATGCACATTTTGATGTCAGCGTCCCTAATGAGGTTCATCAAGCAGATATTTTATTTTTACCACACGATACTATTAAAATTGGTAAACGTCAATCACGCACATACAAATACGCATTAACTGTCGTTGACGTTGCAAGCAGATATAAAGAAGCTGAACCATTATCAACAAAGACAGCGTTTGAAGTTTCATCTGCGTTTGAACGAATTTATCAGCGAGGACCTTTGCGATGGCCACAGTTATTACATGTTGATCCTGGCAAAGAATTTCTCGGTGCAGTATTATCGTTGATGAAAAAACATAACGTTAAAATCAGACGAGGACATACTGAAATTCATCGTGATCAGGCAATTGTTGAACGATTTAATCGAACACTTGCTGAGCGGTTATTTGGATACCAATATGCAAAGGAAATATCTACTGACTTTAAGTCCGGTGAGAGATCTCGTGAATGGGTTGCAAGGTTACCAAGTGTGATAGCTGCATTAAATAACGAAATTACTCGTTCAACTTCAATGAAACCTTCTAATGCGATCACAAAAAAATATATACTCCGTAGCAATGACAGACAACAACCTCAACCAGTATTAGGTAATGTAACTGTAAGATATTTATATGAACCTGGTGAACTTGAAGGTGGTAAAAAAAGAGCAACTGATCCTATCTGGAGTGTGACTACACATACAATTTCTAGCGTGGTTAGATCCACTGGAAGACCTGCAATCTACAGACTAGACTCTACAGCTCCTCAACGTAGATTTGTACGTGAACAATTACAAGTAATTCCTAAAGACACACAATTACCACCACATACAATTACATAACCAGAACCTCTACGTCGATTGCATTCAAGACAGGTCAGCATCACATTATTACATATATGACCAAGATCACTATTAATTCTGTCTACGGTAAATTGTCTTGGATTATTATTCGAATATTGCCATAACATACTACAGTTACAGCTTGCACAATGATTGTTCTGTCGTTGCTTTAGTGTTATAATTAATTCAGTATCAATATCAAAGTCACGATTATTTTTTTTTTGTCACATTGCTTATAACTAGATAGTTTTTTCTTATTACGTCATTATTAACAGTTTGATTATTATTTTCTGTAAAAATTCATAATAACCCTATGTAGTCGATATATTCTTCTGACTCGAGAAGTTGCTAGATAGACTAAATTTGACCATTCGATCTGATTATCTATAATCCAGATATTTGTATCTGATATGGTTAACCTCTGTGAAGAATGGATCGTTATAGCGTATCCTAACGTCCACGGTGATTTATTCATACTCAGCGCATTCTCAACAACATTAATATCGACTAAAATAATATCATTCAAGACAAGATTCTGTATTCCACCACCAGGAATTTCAACATCAATATTCTGTCGTCGAGTATCTGCTGGGCGATAACACAAAGGTACAGGTAGATCTGAAAACTTTTCTTTATGTAACAGAAATAATTTCTCCTGTAGTTCATCACGAACTATCTTTCTACTTGCAACTATTAAATCAGCGGGATTCCATAAACTCAGAAAATCATTCATTGTAGTCTCTGGAATTACTCCTCGCATTATTTCACATTGTATTTTATCTGGCTGTAGTCTGATTAATCTTTTAAACTCTTTCAGCGGTTCATCAATAGCTCTATGGTCATCATTTATTTCTTCATAATAATCTACGTTATTCTTCAGCCATTCATGTGGTGACTGTCCAATAAAGGGTGTTGGTTGACCATGATCACCACACATTATTACAGCAGTATTCTTTGTTAATAACCAATCAAGAAATGTTTTTAATATTTCTAACGACACCGTGTCTACCTCGTCCCATATAATATATTTAGGTATATATTTCTCACCCATTCGTTCAGGAGTCCATGTATCTCCGCACCATCTAAAGAAACTATGATATGTACATGATTTTACTCCTCGTTGCTTTATTTCTCTGGCAAGTTTGTGAGTCGGTGTTAAAACAATCATATCTGATGTATTATTTATAAATAAATTAATTACACGTGTTGTTTTACCTGAACCACCGCATCCGTTAAGATAAACAGTTTTATGCCTAGCCACAGGATCATATACAGATGGTGCTGATGACTTTGATACTTGATTATTATTTTTGTAATATATTTCCTTAATTTCAACGTCGGCAGATTCAGAATAACTAAGTATATTTTCTTGTTTTATTCTCCATGATCCCCATTCACCATTACCAAGTAGCGGTTTTAACAAATCTGTATATTTTTTATTTATGTAGAACGAATCTGTAGCAACTCTGACAGCGTAACGAGAAAATCTATTTATCAAAGACAGTAGATTTATAGAAACATATGCCAACATCGATGATCTTAAATGAGTAAATTGCGGTGAGCCACCATGAAGATAGCTTACAATTGTACCTAGTTTGGTTTCGTCTGATAAATAAGCATTACTCCGATTTATAAATGTGGGTTTTTTTTCGTTGTATCAGCAATTATAAAATCGAGTTCAGCATCGTCCATAATCAATCTTGTACAGTGTCTTTTATGATCATATGCTCCTCCTTGAGTAAATTTACCAATTATCTTTCCACCAAGATCTTTTGCAAGTTTTTCATCGTGCTCGTCCCTGCATTTACGGTCATCTTCGTTGAGATCAGGAAATTCTTTCCTGGCATCATCGACATTAAATCTATTTGGTTCTGGTAACCAAACTTGCTTTTGTAACCGATACGATATAATTGCTTTATTTACTTTTAATGATATCAATATTTTATTATCAAGCATATATCGCAATAGCACTATTGGAACCCAACATTTTCCTAAAAAATGTCTTCCAAACCAAGCATAAGTAATCGGATAGAGATTTTCTGCAAACTCAAATGATTCTGCATGAGCAAATCCGGTTAAGTCAAAATCTGGTAAATGTCCGTTTATCGGAACTCTGGTCATCTCGTGTGATGGATGTCCAAATCTCTTAAAGTATTCAGAACACTCTCAGTATCCAAGAAAACTTCCAGGATAACACGCTACCATATGGACGGAGATAACGTCATTATACTTATATTTAGTATTCCACAATCCTCCGTGTCCATATTCTACGCAGCTTTTATGGATCTCTTCAAGAAATTCCGATCGTGTTGGTTTCCATAAATTTTTCTCCTGAGCAAAATGAGCCGCTAGAGATGGAACAGTAAAACAATTATTTAATAATTGTCTAACTTTGACATCGTCAGAAGTATATTTCAGCGCCAGATGTTCCATTTCTACATTAAGAGATTCTATACGGTAAATATCACCATTAGGCCGTACAAACTGATCATAATAATCATATTCTGAACTTTGAAATAACCAAACAGATACAGGATCGTTTTTACTGATATTTTTGATAAAATCAAATATATGACCATTATAAAATTTAACCGTTCTCTCTCGTGGAAATATTGTTACTGCTGAGGTCCATGCCATGCATGTGCATTATGATCAATAATATCTATCGGAGCTCCTCTTGATTCATATTTTGATTCATACAAAATCTCTCCGGTTAACGTCTTCACTGTTATTGGAAATTTTAATAGCTTTCCCAACTCAGCAACATCTTTAATAGATACTCCAGTATCTTTAACTGATTCTGCCCACGTATTTATTTTTTTACGTCGTAAATCTGTTAAACCATTACCACTTATCGCATTTATGAAATGTTTTGTAACTCGTTCAGCTACACAGTTTATTCTTGACTCTGACAGTCTCATCGGTTTGAGATCCCCAACGTCAGGTTTATTATTTAGCGGATATATTGCATATACAACCGCAGTAACGGGATATGCACGTTCATAATATAATTTGTCAACACCGGTTAGTATTCCGGGTTTAGATTTATTACTCAAAAGAACAATATTATTTCCTGACTGTATGCGTACTGGATCACGCTTGTCATGAATAATCCAAGTATCTTCTTCTGTATTTACAATAAATTTTATTAAAATAAAATATTTTTGATCATCAAGGTGATTAATAATTGCTTTTCCTCGTTCGTCATTCATTATATTAGTAACATTTCCGACTCTGAATGTTGACCATACATGAGCAGTACCATATTACGAAATTCATTCTTTGCTTTACGAATACGTTCGGTTATTTCCACATCCGTTAATGCCAGATCCTGCATAGAAATACTAAATTTATATTCTGACAATCTATCTAGATCAAATCTGGCTCTTTTAGGTTCAATTGCCGATAATTCGTTCATATAATTAAGACAAGTATTTAAATTAAAATTTTGATATATAATAATGCTTGAAACAAAGAACAAATGTGCTTGGCTTAAAATTGGACATACTTCTCCTTGTAATAAATCGTGCGTGAACAAATACTGCGAAAATCATGCGCAAAGTATCAAAAATGGAAGTACAGGACCAAAACCGTGTGTGCAATGTGGTGTTGGAGTCAGAGGAAAAACTCAGTTATGTATAAAATGCGGCGGTAAAAAATATAGAGAATTAAAACGATATTATGACAAAAAAAATAATACTTTGACATCGTCAGGTAAATCTCCTATAAAAACCGTAGAAGATTATCTGGTCAGATTTCAAAACAATGATTTAGACAAATAATATTATATATATAAATGGAGCAAAAAGAATTTGTAGCACATCCAATATACACAAATTACGAAGCGTCTCGAGATGGTGTAATCAGACACTGTCGATCAAAAAAAACCAGTCGGTAGTATTAATAAATTTGGTTATTTTAAATTCAATACCAGTGTGGATAAACACCATTTATCTCATAGATTCATCTACGAGTGTTATTTTGGAGTCGTTAAAAATGGACTTGTAGTTGATCACATTGATGGAGATCCCAAAAATAATCGGTTATCTAACCTGCAAGCAACTACACAGAGTCAGAATTCCACACGTGGAAATACAGGTAGGTGTAAAGTATTTAAAAAGAGAGCTATTAAATCCGTAAATACAGAAACAGGCCAAGAAATAACTTTTCCATCAATAAACGCAGCTGCCAAATATTTTTGCATACATCCACAATCAGTACAATTTGTCGCAAATAAAATATACAAATCTGCATATTCAATAAAATATGATCAGTCGATAATATTTGAATATATCTAACTCTGTCTTCCTAACAAATAAATATTTTTTTTTTTTATACTGTATATAGTTCGACTCTATCAATTTTGCCAGGGGTACCTTCACCGTCGCTGCCCTCAGTGTCACTCTCAGTGTCATTGACAGAATCAAATAACATAATCTTTCTCAACTGCATTACACGATTGTCCACAATCTTCTTTTTCTCGTATTCACGAGATAGTTCGGATCTGATATTTTCGATCGAACGTGCAAGAGGCGCAAACAGTTTTACCTGTTTTTCATTTACCATTGTCAAGGATTCTAACATAGACTGATAGATTAATTTTACGAATTTTTAATTGGATGGTAATGTGTATTTATTTTCAAATTTTCGTTGTTTTAATATTTCATAATCGCATAATATTTTCTCAGGATCGAGATTATCAGAGAGATTTATTCCGTTATGTTTTAATTTTTTAATAGCAGAAATAATATCATTAATGTTTTCTTGGTTCATTATATATATAAATATTTCTTTAAAATAAAATAATAATCAGTTTCTGAATAATTCTAAATCATATTATAAAAAATGTAGTCCCCATAACCCTATGTGAACCCCTAGATTGCCAAACATCATTCTAGCAGGCTCAGAAGGTCAGAGGGGACTGTTTTGAGGATGATTATGATTATATATACAGATACTTATGATTATATGCATATGATTATGATTATATACATATGATTATGATTATATACATATGATTGTATGATTATATACATATGCTTATGATTATATACATATGATTGTATGCTTATGATTATATACATATGATTGTATGAACATGAATATATACAAATGGTGATGATTTTGATTATATTTTTTGAGGACGGCACAAACATATGATTGTATGAACATGAATATATACAAATGGTGATGATTTTGATTTTTGCAGATAGCGCAAACATACGGAATACAACGGGGGGGGGGATTTACCTACATCCAACAGATTTTATACACTCTCTCCATGATAACACCATGAGAGTGCAAAAGTACACTCACCACGTGATTACATGGTGAGAGAGTTGTATTATTTTTCTGTTGGTTTTCGTACCCCCAATTATAAATAGCATCCGTCGCCAAATGCAAGATAATATATCTTTAGCATTTTTGGAGACTCGAACACGCGAGAGTCTGCACAACTTCGATCTACGTCTAAACGCCTTACCACCTCGGCCACCGCTCTTTTATCAATATATAGTTACATTTAAGTATATAAAACTATTTGCATTGTCTCACATGTGATTACTCTTGACTTGTATTACTAATAGAATGTAGAACTGTAGCGTGAATTTACTTCAATTTTTCAAACACAATTCATAAAATAATCGCATATTACATTTTCTGTATGAGTTATCGTTCGTTAAGGTCAAAATACATGTGTTAGAGCTAAAAATAACTCTACGTACTTGCATATAAACCGACGTGAATTTAAGGTCAAGATGCATCAATATCCCTCTCTGTTACAAATTACTGATTCACTAACAACTAATTGCTTACAGAGAACAAATAAATCACCAAATAATTAACGAAAAGCAAAATATATTCGTTGTCTATAAATCGAACGTAGTAGTAAGGGAAATAATCGTTTAATTTACTCTGCAGAGAGAGGGGACAGAGTTATCTCGCTTCATTATATATACAATTGCTTTAATCACAGGAATTGATTATTATTCAGATTTTAGTAAACTGCCCATCAGATAAAGAAATTTATGACCATTTCATTAACAATAGTACCTATTTACCCATGAGATAAAGAAATTTATGACCATTTCATTAACAATAATACCTATTTACCCATCAGATAAGGAAATTTCTAACTATTTCATTAACAATAGTACCTATTTACCCATCAGATTAAGGAAAATCAGTAAAAAAAATATATTATTTCAGAATTAGATTATTTTTTTCCCCCTGATTATTTACTCAGACGTTCTATGAGCGTATATACAGATTAATATTTAGTGATTCCCCACTTAAATCCAAAATGTATCCTGTCTGGTCAGTAAGTTTGAAATTTATTCTTGACAATAATGGATTATGTACACGTAGATAAACTGGATTAATTGGCTCAGATACAATTAACCACCTGGGCGGTACTTGAGGACTAAATGCATATAATATATACCCTTGTTGAGCTTGAGTGGATTTTTCAAGATCTACTTGATAACTGCCATCAATTACGTCACATACGAGATTGACCGCGATCGTAGATGTTATATTAACAATACCAGGTGAGATATGGCGGCCTCCACCATGTGGATCATTATTATATTTAAGAATGGTTGGTGTAGGTATTATTTTTTTCCATGAATCACATATTCTTTTAAAATGTTCATCATTAAGATCATTAACTGATTTTTTTTAGCTCTTCAGAGTTAAATCCCGGAATTACAAACGTTGGCAGCTGTTCTTCTGTAATTTTATAAAATTTAAGAAATACTGTTTTAAATAAACGTTTATAACTTACACGTTGAATAGGACCGTCTTCATTAACTATGTAAGTATTAAGAAATCTATCTGCCGGTACGTTTAATGTTTTTTCTCTGTCAACGATAGCCTTATTTACATATTCTAAGTCTGATGCAACTTGATTCAAATGTAGTATTACTTCAATTATTTGATTTTTTAAGTCATCGTTGTAGGAAGTGCTGATGCTGGAAAAGAAATTTCTTAGATCATTAAGTACACGTTCATGTTCAGATTTAACTGGTCTTGATTTTGAGTTAATTTCTTCAACATTAATTGTTGCTATTCTTGTTGTACCTTTACCCTGAACGAAATCTATAAAATGATTATAAGTTTTATAACCATGATAAGCATCCGGAATCTCAATGAACGGATAAGTTTTTCGATATTCTGGAAGTTTTATAATTTTTCAACATCTATAACGAAATCAGATCGTTGTGGTTCTGGTGGTCCTTGATAAACTGGTTTAACTTCAGGCCATCCTAATACTGATCTAATCGAACTTTGATAAATATCTACAGAATAATCAGGGGAATTTATTTCAATAACCGCTGATAATGTTGGTTCGTAAACAGTAATTGCAATTTTGGATTCTTTTTCTGTAATAGATTTAATTCTGCGTTGGAATTCATCATTGATCTGTTCTATTTGATAACTGCCCGTTGGAATAGCAACTACTTGCCAATCAGGAGTTCCATCAGGCTTATTCTTATTGGTGAATACCAGCGAATTATTTGGCTGTAGTCCACCAAATGGTTTTGATCTAATATTTGGCCAGCTATAATAAACTCGCAATTGTGCTAATGCTATTTCTTTTGCAGGAATTGATGTTGGAAAATTGACACTAGATTCAGGATTGGTCGAACTTAATGAGATCATCGTAGTTTTTGACGGAGTTGTATTAGTGACGATCTGCTGAAGTAGCTCTCTTGAGTCAGTCATTATTATTATTGTTATTATTTAATTCGCCTTGGTTATTGTGAGTGACTTTGTCAGCGATTCTGAATGCTTCATCATAGGTCTTCATTATCGTTGCGAACTCCTCATCAGATATTTTACCATCGCTGAGATACGCAGAAAGATACGAGGATAATTTAGAATAGGTTGTTGTTGCTGTATGTAATTTTATTATATACTCATGTAATTTAGTATTTGTACATGCTGATATCTTCTTAGCTATAATACTAAGAATGCCTGCGATAGTCGTTGAAGTTGAAACGACGATTGTTACAACTGCAGGCACTGTCATTGTTATTGTTGATAATAATAATCCGGCCCCAGCAACAATAGCGGAAACTGAGTAAACAATTATATCAATAACAACCATACGTCTGCGATATTTTTTTACTTTTACTGTATAATCGTCGATTATATTTTTTAATTCAGTCTGACATTTACAGACTTGATTATATCTGTGACGTTGAACGTCGATGTAGGACTGAGGTCCTTGGTTTTGATCCATTATACAATGACGTTAAGTAATTAATTAGGGAGTTTCAGCTACGAATTCCAGATACCACCAGTAACGTCTCGGAGGCATTTCCGTTGATATCAGCGTAAATATTTCTTTGATGTTCTTGGTTAGCATCACCAGTAGAGGATTATGATATACATTCGGTGATGATGAGGTGGCAGCAGTATTTTCTAAACCACTCATGGACAGTCTGTATAAACCAGTTATTTCTGCGGTATGTTCGAGAATGTTATTTTGTGGTGTCCATGTTGATGATCCTGATGCTACTGTATATACGATATTTTTAATTTGTCCGTGTGGAATTTTAATCAGATTAGTTTTTTGAACAATATTAGGTATTCCACTAACAATATCATTGAGTTTCATGTTAACGTCGGAGAGTTTTATGTCAACGGTTGGTTGTTCCCCAAAAAAATCTTTAATGGTTTTGTTTATATTTCTACGAAAATTTAAGAACGTTTCTACATGTCTGGAAAAAGTAGCATTGAGTGTAGTCATTTCGTCATTGATTGTTTTTAGAGGAATTTCCTTATCATCGACGTATTTCGTCGTCGCAGCATCAAAATCATATTCTGGTGTTCTAAGATTATTAATACCATTATTATTCATGTTGAGAAATGCACGCATTATACCGCCGTTGACTAATACGTACTTAGATTCTTGATCGTCGACATATTTCTTTGTTGCAGCGTCCGCAACTTCGGTTGGATTTCCAAGACCTGTAATTTTATTTTGGTTGATGATAATGTAATCCCTGAATGAATCACCAGCTTTCTTAATATAATCGTTGACTGACGTACCGGAATCTTGTATTTTACCTTGATCAGTAAAAATAACGATATTATTAGCAACCGCATTAGGAACTCGTATGAGTACATCTGGCAGTTGTATATTACTAGTTTTTAATCGTCCTTCTTTATCCTGAAAAACAACTACTTCATTTTGATCAACACTTGTAATATTTAATAAATCGTCAATCTCATTTCTGAGTTGATCGAGAGTTGCGTATTTAGATAAATCAGGTTGCTGCTGAGCTTTACCACGAGATCTTCCGTAAATATCTACCATTATATTTATTAATGTCTGTTTAAATGTGACAACGTAGTATATTCATGCACAACTTTGTGAGGTGGTTCTGTTGATTTTGATACAGCATCAAGTACGTTAAGTACTTCTCGACCACATATTGGCGGATCAGTTAATGTTTGTGTAGGTAACGTTGAATACCAGATTGGAATACTTTAGCAGCAGGCAGGGTGAACCCTGCAACTTTTTTGCTCGAGTCCGTTAACAAAAAATAAAGGTTCCTACAGGGGCTGAAAAAATAATGTCAATAACGCTAAACCGAACCTCCTATCTTTTATTATTACCAAAACGGATAATGTTAGCTCATTTTTGTTATTTTATTTTTGATTTTTTGTTTTTTATGTTATAAGGCGTTTAGTTTACTCAGCGGGTCACTTAATTTTTGTCATTCACCCTGCCTGCTGCTCATATATATCAGATTAACCAAAGATTTTATCCAGACCTATACGATATCTGGATCTTGGGTCATGTAGATTTATTGTAATAAATCCAAACGGAACAGCTTGTGCTTGAGCAAAAAAGTTTTTGAACTTCATCATATCCATATCCCCTGAACACCAGGTATAATAAATATTCTGTAAAGTATAATTATCTACTCCATTAAACATTACTAAAATATTGCAGTTGTCTCTGATCACTTTAGGTATTTGTGTATATCGCTGAGTGACGTATATAACATCTGTATTCTTGTGTCTACCTCGAGAAAATAATCTAGCTTGATTTGTTTGTCTGTCCAACATAACGTCATCGTACACCACTAAATTATTAATAAATCCATTTAGGTCATCTACAGATGGAGCCTCATCAATATCGGTGATAAAGTCAACAACATCATCACCGTCTTCATTCAGCAATTTTGCATTTTCATTAAAATCTTTAAGTACTTCGTAACAGTGTTGATCATCTACGGATGGTGCTACTAAATACAATTTACTCCATTTTAACCATCGCATTATTAAATTTAATAATAGTTGTGTTTTACCTGATCCAGATGGACCTATTATAATCATCCTTATCGAATTTGGTAATGCTGGATGATGCTTCACTGGCTCCTGTTTTCGTGTCGCCGAAAAGTCAATTATATCCATATAATAAATAATATGAGTCTATATTGTGTTCGGTGTAAAATTCCTACACCCACTGCTGAATTAACTACAATAACAACAAAAAATAAACGACGTGCTCTGACAGGCAAATGTGTAAAATGTGGCACGAAGAAATACAAATTTGTTAAAACAAAGACAGGTGGAGATATAGCCGCTTTATTAGGAAAATTACCAGGAACTCCGTGGGCTAAATATCCCGGTGAGAAACATATTCCTGGATATAATTATTGCGGTCCTGGAACTCGACTTGATATCCGACTTGATAATCAAGATCAACCAAGATCAGGAGAGCATCCAGTAAATAAGATTGATAAAGCGTGTCATGTTCATGATGTTGCGTATAAAAGTAAAGATTTACAACAAAGGCATCTCGCAGATGTAAAATTGATTCATGCATTAAATTCTATACCTAATAAATCTGTCAGAGATAAATTAGCTAGTTTTCTAGTAAAATCTGCCATGAAAAGTAAAATAATGTTAGGGGCTGGTAATTAATTATATAAATATTATAATGGAATCCATTTATTATAGCCCAAGAGGATATTGGAGAGGCAGATCAGCTATTAGTAAATTATCTGAAGCAGCAAAAGTCTCACGTTCTGTTGCTGCAGCGTGGTTAGCACGACAGGCAATATGGCAAATTTATCTACCACCACCTAAAAATATTCAATATGCACATTTTGATGTCAGCGTCCCTAATGAGGTTCATCAAGCAGATATTTTATTTTTACCACACGATACCATTAAAATTGGTAAACGTCAATCACGCACATACAAATACGCATTAACTGTCGTTGACGTTGCAAGTAGATATAAAGAAGCTGAACCATTATCAACAAAGACAGCGTTTGAAGTTTCATCTGCGTTTGAACGAATTTATCAGCGAAGACCTTTGCGATGGCCACAGTTATTACAGGTTGATCCTGGCAAAGAATTTCTCGGTGCAGTATTATCGTTGATGAAAAAACATAACGTTAAAATCAGACGAGGACATACTGAAATTCATCGTGATCAGGCAATTGTTGAACGATTTAATCGAACACTTGCTGAGCGGTTATTTGGATACCAATACGCAAAAGAAATATCTACTGACTTTAAATCCGGTGAGAGATCTCGTGAATGGGTTGCAAGGTTACCAAGTGTGACAGCTGCATTAAATAACGAAATTACTCGTTCAATTTCAATGAAACCTTCTAATGCAATCACAAAAAAATATATACCCCGCAGTGATGACAGACAACAACCTCAACCAGTATTAGGTAATGTAACTGTAAGATATTTATACGAACCTGGCGAACTTGAAGGTGGTAAAAAAAGAGCAACTGATCCTATCTGGAGCGTGACTACACATACAATTTCTGGTGTAGTTAGATCCACTGGTAGACCTCCAATCTACAGATTAGATTCGAGAGCCCCTCAACGTGGATTTGTGCGTGAACAATTACAGGTAATTCCTAAAGACACACAATTACCACCACATACAATTACATAACCAGAACCTCTACGTCGATTACATTCAAGACAGGTCAGCATCACATTATCACGTGTATGACCAAGATCACTATTAATTCTGTCTACGGTAAATTGTCTTGGATTATTATTCGAATATTGCCATAACATATTACAGTTACAGCTTGCACAATTATTATTCTGTTGTGCTTTTAGTTTTATAATAAATTCAGTATCAATATCAAAATCACGCTTATTTTTTTTATCGCACTGCTTATAACCAGATAGTTTTTTTCTTATTACGTCATTATTAACAGTTTGATCATTATTTTCTGTAAAATTCATAATAACCCTATGTAGTTGAGATATTCTTCTGACTCTAGAAACTGCGAGATAGACTAAATTCGACCATTCAATCCGATCATCTATAATCCAGATATTTGTATCGGAAATAGTTAACCCCTGTGATGAGTGAATAGTTATAGCGTATCCTAACGTCCACGGTGATTTATTCATACTCAGCGCATTCTCAACAACATTAATATCGACTAAAATAATATCATTCAAGACAAGATTCTGTATTCCACCACCAGGAATTTCAACATCAATATTCTGTCGTCGAGTATCTGCTGGGCGATAACACAAAGGTACAGGTAGATCTGAAAACTTTTCTTTATGTAATATAAATAATTTATTCTGTA
Source organism: Megalonaias nervosa (assembly GCA_016617855.1). Taxonomy (NCBI): domain Eukaryota; kingdom Metazoa; phylum Mollusca; class Bivalvia; order Unionida; family Unionidae; genus Megalonaias; species Megalonaias nervosa. The sequence continues at coordinate 59,150 of JAECUM010002483.1, forward strand.
GTTCATCACGAACTATCTTTCTACTTACAACTATTAAATCAGCGGGATTCCATAAATTTAGAAAATCATTCATAGAAGTCTCTGGAAGTACTCCTCGCATTATTTCACATTGTACTCTGTCTGGCTGAAGTCTGATTAATCTTTTAAACTCCTTCAGCGGTTCATCAATAGCTCTATGGTCGTCATTTATTTCCTAGTAATAATCTACGTTATTCTTCAGCCATTCATGTGGAGGCTGTCTAATAAAAGGTGGTGGTTGACCATGATCACCGCACATTATTATAGCAGTATTTTTCGTCAATAACCATTCAAGAAATGTTTTTAATATTTCTAACGACACCGTGCATACCTCGTCCCATATAATATATTTAGGTATATATTTTTCACCCATTCTCTCAGAAGTCCATGTGTCTCCACACCATCTAAAGAAACTATGATAAGTACACGATTTTACTCCTCGCTCTTTTATCTCTCTGGCGAGTTTATGTGTCGGTGTCAAAACAATTATATCTGAATTATTATTCATGAATAATTTAATCACACGTGTTGTTTTACCTGACCCTCCACACCCATTAAGATAAACAGTTTTATGTCTAGCCACAGGATCATATATAGATGGTGCCGATGATTTTGATATTTGAATATTATTTTTGTAATATATTTCCTTAATTTCAACGTCGGCAGATTCAGAATAGCTAAGTATATTTTCTTGTTTTATTCTCCATGATCCCCATTCACCATTACCAAGTAGCGGTTTTAATAAATCTGTATATTTTTTATTTATGTAGAACGAATCCGTTGCGACTCTGACAGCATTACGAGGAAATTTATTTATCATAGACAGTAGATTTATAGAAACATATGCCAACATAGATGATCTTAAATGAGTAAATTGTGGTGAGTCACCATCAAGATCGCTCACAATTGTACCTAGTTTGGTTCCGTCTGACAAATAAGCATTACTCCGATTTATAAATGTATTTTTTTCTGTTGTATCGGCGATTATAAAATCTAGTTCAGCATCGTCCATAATTAATCTTGTACAGTGTCTTTTATGATCATAGGCTCCTCCTTGAGTAAATTTACCAATTATTTTTCTACCAAGATCTTTTGCAAGTTTTTCATCATGCTCGTCTCTGCATTTACGTATATTATTAGTAATTTTAATAATGTCATCTTCATTAAGATTAGGAAATTCTTTCCTGGCATCATCAATATTAAATCTATTTGGTTCTGGTAACCAAACTTGTTTCTGTGGACTATACGATATAATCGCCTCACTCACCTTCAATAATGTTAAAATTCCAACATCAAGCATATATCGCAATAGTACTATTGGAACCCAACATTTTTCTGAAAAATGTCTTCCAAACCAAGCATAAGTAATCGGATGGAGATTTTCTGCAAACTCGAATGATTCTACATGAGCAAATCCGGTTAAGTCAAAATCTGGTAAATGTCCGTTTATCGCAACCCTGGTCATCTCGTGTGATGGATGTCCGAATCTCTTAAAGTATTCAGAACATTCTCCGTATCCAAGAAAACTTCCAGGATAACACGCTACCATATCAACAGATATAACGTCATTACACTTATATTTAGTATTCCATAATCCTCCATGTCCATATTCTACACAGCTTTTATGAATGTCTTCAAGAAATTCCGATCGTGTTGGTTTCCATAAATTTTTCTCCTGAGCGAAATGAGCCGCTACAGATGGAACTGTAAAACAATTATTTCATAATAGTCTAACTTTGACATCGTCTGAAGTATATTTCAGCGCAAGATGTTCCATTTCTACATTAAGAGATTCTGTACGGTAAATATCACCATTAGGCCGTACAAATTGATCGTAATAATCATATTCTGAACTTTGAAATAACCAAACGGATACAGGGTCACTTTTACTGATATTTTTGATAAAATCAAATATATGTCCATCATAAAATTTAACCGCTCTATCTCGTGGAAATATTGTTACTGCTGAGGTCCACGCATGCGAATTATGATCAATAATATCTATTGGAGCTCCATTTTTTGTGTATTTTGGTTTATATAAAATCTCTCCCGTCAGCGTCTTTACTGTTATTGGAAATCTTAATTTCTTTTCTAGTTCAGCGACATCTTTAATAGATGCTCCAGTATCTTTAACTGATTCTGCCCAAGTATTTATTTTTTTACGTCGTAAATCTGTTAAACCATTACCACGTATCGCGTTTGTAAAATGTTCTGTAACTCGTTCAGCTACACAGTTTATTCTTGACTCTGACAGTTTCATAGGCTTTATATCCCCGACGTCAGGTTTATTATTAAGCGGATATATTGCATATACAACTGCAGTCACAGGGTATCCCCGTTCAAAATATGGTTTATCAATACCAGTCAGTATTCCGGGCTTAGATTTATTACTCAAAAGAACAATATTATTTCCTGACTGTATGCGTACTGGATCGCGCTTATCACGAATAATCCAAATATTTTCTTCTGTATTTACAATAAATTTTATTAAAATAAAATATTTTTGATCATCAAGGTGATTAATAATTACTTTTCCTCGTTTGTCATTCATCATATTAGTAACATTTCCAACTCTGAATGTTGACCATACATGAGCAGCGCCATCGTCACGAAATTCCTTTTTTGCTTCACGAATACGTTCGGTTACATCTTCATTTGTTAATGCCAGATCTTGCATCGAAATACTAAATTTATATTCTGATAGTCTGTCAAGATCAAATCTGGATATCTGAGGTTCAATTGCCGATAATTCGTTCATATAATTAAAACAAATATTTAAATTAAAATTTTAGTATATATATATAATGCTTGAAAAAAAAACAAATGTGCTTGGCTCAGAATTGGATATACTTCTCCTTGTAATAAATCGTGTGTGAACAAATACTGCTACTACCATATGCAAAATATCAAAAATGGAAGTACAGGACCAATACCATGTATTCAGTGTGGTGTTGGAGTCAGAGGAAAAACTCCATTGTGTCTAAAATGTGGCGGAAAAAAATACAGAGAATTAAAACGATATTATGAAAAAAAAAAATAATACTTTGTCAGGTAAATCTCCTATACAAACCGTAGAAGATTATCTGGCCAGATTTCAAAACAATGATTTAGACAAATAATATTATATATAAATGGAGCAAAACGAATTTGTGAAACATCCAGTATATACAAATTATGAAGCATCCCGAGATGGTGTAATCAGACACTGTAAATCAAAAAACTCAGTCGGTAGTCTTAATAATACTGGTTATTTTAGATTTAATGTTGCTAGAGGAAAAAGATACTTATCAAGTAGATTCATATTCGAATGTTTTCGTGGAGTAGTTGAAAATGGACTTGTAGTTGATCACATTGATGGAAATCCCCAAAATAATCGGTTATCTAACCTGCAGGCTATTACACCTAGTCAGAATTCTGCACGTGGAAATACAGGAAAATGTAAAAAGTTTGCAAGAAGATCTATTAAATCCATAAATACAGAAACAGGACGAGAAATTACTTTTCCATCGATTAATGCGGCTGCAAAACATTTTAGCATACATCCACAATCGGTACAATTTGTCGCAAATAATATTACTAGATCAGCATATTCAATAAAATATAACCAACCGATAATATTTGAATATATCTAACTCTGTCTTCCTAATAAATAAATTGTATATAGTTCGACTCTATATTTTGCCATGACCTTCACCGTCGCTGCTCTCAGTGTCACTCTCATTTTTGACAGAATCAAATAACATACTCTTTCTTAATTGCATTACACGATTATCCACAATTTTCGTTTTCTCGTATTCACGAGACAGTTCGGATCTGATATTTTCGATCGAACGTGCAAGAGGCGCAAATAGCTTTACCTGTTTGTCATTTACCATTGCCAATGATTCTAACATAGACTGATAGATTAATTTTACAAATTTATAATTGGATGGTAATGTGTATTTATTGTAAATTTTTCTTTGTTTTAATATTTCATAATCGCATAATATTTTTTCAGGATCAAGATTATCAGATAGATTTATTCCGTTATGTTTTAATTTTTTAATAGCAGAAATAATATCATTAATGTTTTCTTGGTTCATTATATAATAATTATTTCTTTGACCTTGATGTTTGACCTAAAAATATCAAAAATAATCAGTAGTTACCCGTCACTTAGCCCCTGATAGCCTTTGTGTCTTTCATGGAGTCCTTTTTTTGCATGATGATGTCTTTCTTATGACCGTTATTGGCACTCCATGTTCTGTTTCTATTTGGCTAGCATTCTTTCTGAATGTTTCCTTGTGGGGGTCTTTCAAATGAGGTAGATAGCTCAGGTATGCTACTGATTATTTTAGGGAGCTCTGTATTGCGAATTCAATAAACCCCCCACCAAATCAAACCCCGGGGTAAATGCATTGTTTAACGTGATGAGGGGTATTGAATTCGTTGGGGCTGAGCTCCCCAACCTTATAAAATAGCATCGTTCCGAATACTGTCGACACTCGTCAGCCACAGGAATCGAACCACGGTCGTCAGTATCATAGTCCAACACTATACCACTGAGCCATTTTCCGATTCATACATATAGACATTTTAAAATTATTATGTAGTTAACCCAACACTGAATAAGCAGACAAATTACGTACGACCAATATACTGAATAAAATCACAATTATTGTACAACTGTAGCGTATATTTACTTAATTTACAAACATGATTTATAAAATATACTGTATAAAATAATCGCACATTACATTTTCTGTAAGAGTTATCGTTCGTTAAGGTCAAATATATGTGTTATAGCTAAAAATAACTTTACGCACTCGTATAAACCGACGTGAATTTAAGGTTATCAGAGTTAAAAGATGCATCAATATATCCCTCTCTGTTACAAATTGATGCTTTACTAACAGCTAATCACCTACAGAAAAAGAAATAGGTCACTAAATAATTAACGGAAAAAAAAAAAGAAGTATTTGTTGTCTGTAAATCGAACGTAGTAGTAAGGGAAATAATCGTTCAATTTACTCCGCAGAGAGAGATAGCCGAGTTATCTCGCTTTATTATATATACAATTGCTTTAATCATAGAAATTGATTATTATTCATGTATTTACTCATCAGCCCCTGATTATTTACTCAGACGTTCTACGATCGTATATATAAATTAATATTAAGAGACTCTTGTCTTAGATCCAGAATGTTTCCTGCCTGGTCAGTAAGTTTGAAATTTATTCTTGACAATAATGGATTATGTACACGTAGATAAACTGGATTAATTGGCTCAGATACAATTAACCACCCGGGCGGATCTTTAGGACTGAATGTATATAGTATATACCCCTGTTGGGCCTGGTTAGACTTTGAAAGATCTACTTGATAACTGTCATCAATTACGTCACATACTAGATTGACCGCGATCGTAGATGTTATATTAACAATACCAGGTGAGATATGGCGACCTCCACCATGTGGATCATTATTATATTTAAGAATAGTTGGTGTAGGTATTAATTTTTTCCATGAATCACATATTCTTTTAAAGTGTTCATCAATAAGATCATTAACTGACTTCTTTAGCTCCTCAGAGTTAAATCCAGGAATTACAAATGTTGATAATTGTTCTCGCGTAATTCCGAAATGTTTTAGAAATACTGTTGTGAACAGAATATTTAGTCTAACACTCTGAAGTGGACCGTCTTCATTAACTATATATGACATTCTATAGCGTTTATCTGCTGCTGCTATGTTCACTAATCTTGTTTCTCTGTTAACAATAACATCATTCATGATCTCTAGGTCTGAAGCAACTTGATTCAAATGTTGTATTGTTTCAATTATTTGATTTTTTAAGTCATCGTTGTAGGAAGTGCTAATGCTGGAAAATAACTTTCTTAGATAATTAAGTACACGTCCGTGTTCAGATTTAATTGTATTAGCATATTAATTTATTTCATCAACATCAAGTACTATTATTTTACCTTTTTTACCATCAACTATTTTTGTAAAATGGGTTTCTGTTTTATCTATATAATGTATAGCTCCATCACCAAAATATCGTCGCCATGGATAAGCATTTTTTTCTGTTCGATATTCTGGAGGTTTTATAAATTTTTCAACATCTACGACGAAATCAGATCGTTGTGGTTCTGGTGGTCCTTGATAAACCGGTGGATTTCAGGCCAACCTAATACTGATCTAATCGAACTCTGATAAATATCCACGGCATAATCAGGGGAATTTATTTCAATAACCGCTGATAATGTCGGTTCGTAGACAGTAATTGCTATTTTTGATTCTTTTCCTGTAATAGATTTAATTCTGCGTTGGAACTCATCATTAATCTGCTCTATTTGATAACTGCCCGTTGGAATAGCAACTACTTGCCAATCAGGAGTTCCATCAGGCTTATTCTTATTAGCGAATACTAATGAATTATTTGGCTGTAGTCCACCAAATGGTTTTGATCTAATATTGGGCCAGCTATAATAAACTCGCAATTGCGCTAATGCTATTTCTTTTGCAGGAATTGATGATGGAAAATTGACACTAAACTCAGGATTGGTCGAACTTAATGATATCATGGTGGTTTTTGACGGAGTTGTATTAGTGACGATCTGCTGAAGTAACTCCCTGTCTGTCATTATTATTATCATTATTATTTAATTCATTAAAATCATTAGCGATCACATTAAAAGCGTCATCATAGGTTTTCATAATCATCGCAAATTCAGTATCGGGTATTTCACCATCACTAACACACGAAGAAACGTACAAAGATAGTTTAGAACATGCATCTGCCACTGTATGTAATTTAATCATATAATCGTGCAATTTAGCATTTGTACAGGTATCTATCTTTTTGGCTATAATACCAAGAACACCAGCAATAGTTGTTGATGCTGAAACAATAATGGTTGTAACAGTAGGTGCTGTCATCGTCAACATTGATAATAATAATCCTATTCCAGCAATAACAGCAGAAACCGAGTAAACAACTACATCAATAACAACTATACGTCTTTTGTATTTTTTTATTTTCGTGTTATAATAGTCGATAAAATTATTTAGTTTAGTGAGACGCTCACATACCTGATTGCATCTGTAACGTTGAACGTCGATGCGAGACTGAGTTTGATCCATTATACTAACAACTTCATTTAATTAAGTTTCAGTTACGAATTCTAGGCACCACCAGTAACGTCTCGGAGGCATTTCCGTTGATATCAGCGTAAAGGTTTCTTTTATATTCTTGGTTAGCATCACCAATAGAGGATTATGATATACATTTGGTGATAATGAAGTTGCCGCAGTAATTTCCGAACCGTATATAGATAACCTGTATAACCCAGTTACTTCTACGGTATGTTCGAGTGTGTTATTTTGTGGTGTCCATGTTGATGATCCTGATTCTACTGTATATACGATATTTTTAATTTGTCCATGTGGAATTTTAATCAGATTAGTTTTTTGAACAATATTAGGTATTCCACTGAAAATATCATTGAGTTTCCTGTTAACATCGGAGAGTTTTATGTCAACGGTTGGTGAATCACCAAAAAAATCTCTAATAGGTTTGTTTATGTTTTTACGAAAATTTGAGAACGTATCTACGTGTCTATAAAAAGTAGCACTAAGTGTAGTAATTTCGTCACCGATTGTTTTTAACAAAGTTGAAATAGGAATTTCCTTATCATCGACGTATTTCTTCGTCGCAGCATCAAAATCATATTCTGGTGTTCTAAGATTATTAATACCATTATTATTCATATTAAGAAATGCACGCATTATACCGCCATTGGCCAATACGTATTTAGATTCTTGATCGTCGACATATTTCTTTGTTGCGGCGTCTTCATCTGCGGTTGGGTTTCCAAGACCTGTAATTTTATTTTGATTCATAATAATGTTACCTGTAAATGAATCACCAGCTTTCTTAATATAATCGCTGACTGACATACCGGAATCTTGTATTTTACCCTGATCAGTAAAAGTAACTATATTATTAACAACCGCATTAGGAACTCGTATAAGTACATCTGTCAGTTGTATATTACTAGTTTTTAATCGTCCTTCTTTATCCTGAAAAACGACTACTTCATTTTGATCCACACTGGTTATATTTAATAAATCATCAATCTCATTTCTGAGCTGATCGAGAGTTGCGTATTTAGATAAATCAGCTTGCTGATGACCTTTACTACGAGAAGATCTTCCGTAAATATCCACCATTATATTTACTAATGTCTGTTTAAATGTGACGTCGTAGTATATTCATGTACAACTTTGTGAGGTGGTTTTGTTGATTTTGATATAGCATCAAGTACGTTAAGTACTTCACGACCACATATTGGTGGATCAGTTAATGTTTGTGTTGGTAACGTTGAATACCATATTGGAATACTTTGATAGCCGCTAATATACTTTAAGAATTCTTTTGGTGGAGCTAGTCCATATGAATCAAAATAAATAATTCCACGTGGATCAATTGCATAAGCGATCCAATGCGTGCCTGGACCAGAGTTTTCATCGAGATTAATAATACCGGTTTCAATGTTATTTGGTTGTTTTGGTAATTGATCACGCATGAAAACTCCTCTAAAATTTTTTATTTTTAATTTTTTAGCAGCATCTAGTAAATCAAAATTGGACATAGGAGATATCAGTAAACTGTTCCTGGTAATCTTAGGCCTTTTCCGTACCATGAATGCGGAGTCCCTGGTAATCTTAGACCCCTTCTCTTTTTTTTTGATTCCCTTTCCTGTTGCTTTCTCTAATGCCATTCCAGCAGCGGTTCCAACAGCGCCTAATGCAGCTGCTTTTGCAACAGCTGGGGCTGCAGCGGCTATTAATGCTGGTATAGCAGCAAGAAGTGGAAATATACCACCCGTCTTAATTATATCTTTAATGGCACCCGCAGAAAGATTAAGTTTTATACCTTTATTTGATTTTTTGCTTCATCGAAATGCCCGAGCTGACGTTCTGTAAGAGATAATTTATTTGAACCGCTCATCTGATCTTTCTTTAGCAATATTTTTAATCCACAGTTATTTTTTGATGCTGATTGTATCCTTTTAATCTGACCAGGAGTCAGACTAACACTAACGTGATTATACGACATTATAATATTCATAAACGATCTAATTACATGTTTTCTACTGGAGCATCAACGACTCTCATTCGTCCACCAACACCTTCAAGTAACATTGATTTATCGCTGAGTATAACAGCAATTGCTCTGTAATTAGGAATAAGCGGTGCTGGTGCTACTGGTAGTGTCACACGAGCTCGAAAGTGTATATCGACTACTGACTGTCTGGTTAAATCTAAATGTTCGAGCGAAAAGTAATAAATTGGATATAGGGTTGTAAAATCCAATTGTGATATTTGTAAACCAGTATCAATATTTTGATCACGACCCATGAACGTCATTAGACGATGATATGCACGTGCTACATGATTTTGATCGAAATTCAGTAATATATCCTCGGATGGTTCTTGATGTCCATTTATCCTTAATGAAACCTCAGAAACACCAAGACTGTCAAATATCATAATACTAAGATTTTGACTGTTTACTCATGCAGCATCTTGAAGCGCAATAAATATATGTCGTGGTGCGGATATTCCCTGTTGAGAGGCTATTTGCCATGTAAATAAACCATTAATTGCGCTCTGAACAGCATCTGTGGTCATTGTTAACCATGACAACGCTGATTTACCACCTTGACTCATAAAAGAGATTAGACGTTCTTCTTCAGATACTGTTGGAGTCATCACCGGCATCCACAATGAAAGTTTTGTCAGAATTACTCTACCAGGATCAGTACCAGCTGGTCGCCAGATTGCATCATCGTCGGTTGCTTTTCGTACAAGTACAACTGTGTGCTTAGCTCCGAAAATGACTTTTCTGACATTTCTGCAAAATCCAAAAATATGTGACAGTGGAATGGCACATGAAAATGCTCTTCTTCCACCACGCAACATTGCTTGACGTGATCTAAATCCTAAGTTAAAATCTGGATCTACATTAATAATCATACTTTATACATCAGCATCGGCGTTTCTAGCAAAATTTCTTGGCCGTCTTATTTCATATTGTTGATACTCTGGAGAATTAGAAGTATCTTTTACAAACATCATTGATGGGCCAGCCGATCTTGAATAATCGTCGCTGTATCTTGCAAGGCCAAGTATTGTCGTTGCAACGTCAACGTCTTTCTGAATTGATTCAATATTTTTTCCGTCAATCATATACGTGGCGCTATCAAATAACGCCATAATACCATTATTAACAAAACCGACACTAACATCGTCTCCATATGCTACTGGTGCTGCAGGATTAGCGATATTTAAAATTTCACCTTCTACTTCAATAAAAGCCTCAGCGGGTAAGAAATACCTACTTGTATCCTGAAATTGTAGTTCAATTCGTCCACGTTGATCTGGAATTCGAGCATCATAAGAATAATATTGATAATCACGCACAGACTCATCTTTAAGTACTGGTGCGTCCATGTCAAATGCTGGATCAGATATGCGCTTGAACATCTTTATTATAATTATTATCGTCTAAAACGAAAGACCACTTCCTGCTATCAGACTAGCGGTTATATTTTTTTCTTTTTCTGACATTGGTACATCAGCCAACTCTGCTAGTTTTTGATTAGCAACTTGATTTATTATTTTACTGACATTTGCAGGCATTACTTCAGTACTAGGTAATTTTACTGGTGGTTGAGGTTCTCGTCGTATTAATCGTGCTAGCCTATCTTTAATCGCCGAAAATGCTTTACCAGAGAGATTACCCATAGCACCAATACCTTTTTCACGAACAACATCAATAGCTTTCATTCCCAGTTGCTTTGCGATCGGTATTGCTTTTGGGGCTATCCTTCTAAATAGACCCTGAACAACATCACCTAGTCCATCTCCGTAGGTTGTTTTGTATACTGGTAATCGTGAGTTTATTGCCCTGACCATGGTTGGTCCACGGTGAGTACTATATACGATCATTTTATTATAGTAATTGTATTTAATTATGTACTTAGTCACTGTAGTAGTCATCGGCAATTTCATTAATAAGAGACTGATAAACATCAACGTCCATGATACCGCCAGTAAATAATCGTCTGCAAATATCGGCTGCTTCATTAATGATTTCTGGGGAATTATTACCAGCTCATTTTCCTCCAATGAGGATTTCTAGTCGATCAACATCAGCAAGAACGTTATTGGGGCAAGTAATAAGACCACTTCCATGAGTAGTAAATCCACTTCCACTTATGTCGCCAGAAGAGATGTCTGACGGCCAATATTCTTTTTCTTCCTTACCTGTTGTTTGGACTGGTCGTCGTGGTGATTGTAATTGTTTCATTGTTTTTTGTCGTTCTTGTTCTCGTCGTTGTAGCTCTTGTTGTAGTCGTTGTAATCGTTGTGGTGATGGTTGTTCTTGTTGTTGTAGCTCTTGTTGTGGTAGTGGTGGTAGTTGTGGTGATAATTCAAATTGTGGTGGTTGTGATAGTCTTACTTGTTTAACTTTTTTTTTTATATAGTTATGTACAGCCTCATCAAATTCATTAAAATCTTTAATATCTTCATTAAATCTAATTTCTGGAATACCAGTATATATGCGATATACATCCTTAATCCAATTGGCAGAGTTCAGAGATTTAACATATTCTGGTTTTACATATTTTTGTCTTTCATAATATCCATACGCGGCAATATCAAGTAATTGGTCTTTGTCCTTGATAGCAGCAATACCTTCAGGTGTAAATTTATCTATTATCTTAGTTCTGATTTTTGGTTGTCGTGGTTGTGGTTGTGGTTGTGGTTGAGCCCCAGGTTGAGCAGCTTGAATACGACCAGCAATATCAGCAGGTAATGTTTCAAGAGCTCGTTGTGTTGCCTCAGTTGCTGTAACAATTTTCTTTGTTGGTTCGACAATCGGTTTAAATAATTGTTTTGTATCCTCTTCAAATTCGACTTGAGATTCTTGTCGTTCTTGTAATTGTTGCTTGAAAGCATCACGAACAGGTAAATATTTTTTAATTGCTTCTAGTCGCTCTCGTGCTAATCTAGCTGAATGAGGTTCTCCGATGACAACCATATTAATAATATTTATACTGACTGTTTAAATTACAGCAGCAGGCAGGGTGAATGACAAAAATTAAGTGACCCGCTGAGTAAACTAAACGCCTATAACATAAAAAACAAAAAATCAAAAATAAAATAACAAAAATGAGCTAACATTATCCGTTTTGGTAATAATAAAAGTTAGGAGGTTCGGTTTAGCGTTATTGACATTATTTTTTCAGCTCCTGTAGGAACCTTTATTTTTTGTTAACGGACTCGAGCAAAAAAGTTGTAGGGTTCACCCTGCCTGCTGCTACTAAACATCACAAGAAGTCTTCAGTAGCAGTGATAACAAAAGTTTCAAGATGATTGCCATGGTGGTCATACTGAATGTCAGTTCTGCAAGAGTTTCATTTAGAACTAACTTGATATTATAAAACACCTATCAATGATAAACCCCATTTCAATAAGACCATCTGTTCCGAAGGGGTTGCAAAATATAAGATTTTAAAGATGGCCATTTTGGTGGCCACAGTGGATGCTGGAGGAGCACCATTTCATTTTGGACCAACTAGACCTTGAGATAAAAGTATGTGACAAAAAGTTTCATGGCAACCCTATAGATTGTTTAAGAGGAGTGGTGATAACAAACTTGTGTTAATGGATGGATTACAAATGAATGGATGATGGTCAACAGGCCATCCCATAAGCTCTTCTGGTCTATGACCAATATAAGTAAAAACAAGCATATACACCAATTATGTACATTTTAAAACATCTGCCTGTCTGTGTATGTATGGCTGGCTGGTTGGATAAAAGTATTTATCAATATGTATGTTCTTAATAACTGGCAAATAGAGATCCTCTTACCCTGCCAATATTATAATGCAAATTCAAAGTACACATAACCATGAACCATGTCCCACCTGTTTCTAAGCACTGAATTATTCCATATCCAAGTTGCAGAAACTTTGACTGACACTTTGATGCACAACTTCATTGCTGATGTTACCACTTTTAGAAATGTGACACCTCAGTCTGACCATGCTTAAGAAGGAGTAACAAAAAAAGACTCAGCTGGATGCTATGTCTTGCATGCAACTTGTACTATGTACACAACTTTATAAAACAAAATTCTCTAAAATCTCAACATACGTTTTGTTGTCACTGTCTTTATTACTGCCAGAAAGTGAGTTATTTTTAGCTAGCCGTTATAGCAAGCCAGACAATAATAGATCTAAGTTTACATTTATTACCTGCAGGCAAAGTGAAGAGGTGTCCAGCCATAATGATTTTTCCTGTTGATGTCAGCACCATGGTCTAGAAGGCATTGCACAGTCTGAAGCAAGGGGAGATAATCTTAGTTGGAAATACAAAAATGTTGAAGTTAGTAAATTATATTTAATCATTATTAAGTTTTATATTTGGTAAAACATCAGTGTATTTAAATTTCTGGAAAAATAGTTAATTTTACTTTTGAGAGGTCCATGCCAATTTGTTAAAGTGCAAAGAAATTTATAGTATGCTGTGCATTTTGTCATGCATGGTTCAGTAAAGTACATACCAAAATGCCAACCCTGAAGGTGTGCAGACTTAGGGCTACTGCTCACAGAGATTTAAAATTCTGAATAAGTGCACTCATAAATATTTGGAGGATCTGATATGTCTTAAACACTGTACAATAACTACTGTTTTAGATATTCAAATATTTTAGACGTCCTAAGAACCAAACCTCAACATATGGCAAAAAATCTCTCAGAAATGCAGCTGCCATTCTATTAAATGAGTTACCTAATCATTTGGAGAACAATCAAATTTTAATTCATTTGGATCATTAAAATTTTGTCCTGGATCAGTAAGTACTGTAAATGTAATATCTGTAAATAATACCATATAAATAATACCATACTGCAAACCCTCCTGCCATGATCATGACAACTAATATCCATGTTACCATTTTGTTTTACTGTCCATGTCATATGCAACATCAAATGCCCTACTGTTAGCTCCTTTCTTTTAAGTAGGGCATATTGTGCATCTCAGCATGCTTTTAGTCCTAAATTGGTGCTTTTGATTTAAATTTAATTTAAATTTTTATTTTAACCTATAATTTCAAAGTAGACTAGCCCTTTTTTCATCCTTCATATCATCCAAATTTTCTAGTTACCTAAATACCTCAATACTAAATTCACTTTTAATTACTGTTGTTAAAATGCTTGCTTGTTTATATTTTATCTATGTATCAATTACATCTATGTATTATGCTGCATTTGTATGCCTTGCAAATCATGTTTGGTTTAAATTCTCTATTGATTATATGTCATGTTGGTAAAAACCTCATTAGAGCTTATGTTGATGTTTTAAATAATACTGACTAAAACAAAAAATCTTATCTTATCCATTAAATAAATAGAAATATCTCCATATGTATACCTATATAAATACAGTAAAATTGAAGAAAGCCTGGTTCAAAATGCAAAGGCAAAGTTCCAACTCAAACAGGCCATAATTTGAAAATCAACTCTGATTTAGGTTTCTTAATATGAAGTCAGATACTGAGTTTAGTTTCAATCCCTGAACTTCTTTCAAATTTACTGAGCGGAAACAAAATCTGTGATGGCTGGGACAAGACCTAATGTAGCACTGGGACACACAGACCTGCATGGATAACGCTAGTATGCCCCTCCACTGAATATGGTGAGGACATGATCTGATGTGACATGATAGGACATTCATGCATGGGTAACACTAGAATGCCCCTCCACTGAATATTCTAGGGACATGATCTGATGTGACACAACAGGACAGTCATACTTGGGCAACACTAGTATGCCCCTCCATAAAATATGGTGAGGACATAATCTGATGTGACATGATAGGACAGACAGTAGCACTAGTATGCCCCTCTAGTGGATATGTTTAGGACATGATGTGACATAGACATGCATGGGTAACACTGATATGCCACTCCATAAAATATGGTGAGGACATGATCTGATCTGACATGATGGGATAGATAGGCATGCTTAGGTAGCACTGGTATGCTTCTCCATAAAATATGGTTGAAACATAACAAAAGGCAAAGAAAATAATGTGTCATGAAATTCTGATTATCTAACAAAATTAAAATTTGGTAGTCCCTAGTGTATATTATGCACTCTTAATTAAGTTACATAATAACATTAAGTGCTTATTGGTGTTTTTCCACAATAACAGTGTAACATGCTACTGTCCAATATTTGTCAGGTCAAGACAGATGGATGAAAGATGTTTAAGCAGGAATGGATGGACAGGCAGGGGAGCTATTAACTGGGTAGTGTGGATTTTAAGAGGGATTAATATTACATGACTTCAGTAACTATGGGAAAGACAAGCAAATACAAAGACGGGTCTCAAATTTCTATTAGTGTGTGTGTGTAATTTGGATTTTTAACATAGCTTTAAAAAATTTTCAGTCATATTGCTACGATGCATGCAGTGTGCCAGTATATAGTGATGTCTAGCACTGAGGCATCATGCCGCAGACATTTAGCATAATGTCCCACCTAGTCACATTATCCTGACACCAGGCCCACCAGTCTTAACACTAACCTCTAAATTCTGAGTGCCAAGTGAGGCCACTGCTAGTACCATTTTTTAAAATAGGTCTTTGGTATGAATTGACTGCAGCTTGAACACACGACCTCCCACATCCAAGGCAGATACTCTAACCATTTAGGCCACCGGAGCAATCTCAAATTTCTATTTAATTTATTAAACTGAAGCTTAATCTTGGAGCATAGTTGGTAGAATACCGTTCAGTCAGATCACCAGAAGAGACAGTTCCCTTTACTGGTGCGATTTACTAATAAAATCTAATAAAAGAACAAGGCAAGATTCAGTTGGTTTTAAAATGGTGAAACAGAGCATATTCCCTGTACTTCACCATAAATATGTAAAGCAAACTACACTTTTCTTGCACTTTCACAAAACTGTATAATTTCAGATCCCAAGGAATTTAATATAACCCCTTTTCAGATAAGCCAGCATTATTCAATAACATTTCAGCATATCTATAGTTCTTATCTTTGTAAATCTTAATTTTTCATTTCTTACAAATCCATATACTTGTATCATATCTCTTCCTTAATTACACAAAATATTTCTCAAACACTTTATCTCTGGCAACTTACTTTATAACGTGTTTGAAATTATTCCTCTGCTTTCTATCAGCTTACTATACACACTGTTTAAATTATCCCAATCTGTCACATCTACAACAAACTACTGAAATTGCCTTTTCCTCTACACACCCAGGGAGATTCCGCCTGGTCTGATACTCATCTCACAGAAAACTGAACAAATGTTTCTTTTTTTTTTTACTCACAACAGAAATACTCTCAGTTCTTCACTTAAACCTGTGAGCAACTCAAAAAGACTGTCACTGCAACATTACCAAATCTATATTCATCTTAAATCATTTGAATAAAACATCTTCAAAACTACATATTATCATCCCGAGAATACAAATTTAACAGCCTGAATGAACAATTTCACTTAAATTACTTTTGTCACAATTTCTAGCGGTACAATATTGAGTAAGGTATAATCCTAAATAAAGTCAAATGCAAAGGACAGAGAAACTGATATTTTTTCAGTTGCAGTAACCTTGAATTTTGATGATTTTACCCTGAACTCCAAAGGTTTCTTCCAAGTTATCCATAAAGTCTGATGACCATAGATGATGGGTAACTCAACTCACTGTGCAGAACTGACATTTTCTTCTTTAAGTCACAGTGACCTTTTTAACTGCCCTACCCCCCCCTCCCCCCAGTCTATATGTTTCTTCCTTCCACCAAGAATACAAGAAAGATACAGTGTTTGGTAACTGTTGATGGTGCAGAACTCCTATTATTCTGCATAAAACATTTTTCAGCTTTCAGTCTCAGTAACCATGACCTTTTGACCAAATATTGACAGACTTCTCTCTTACTTAACAACAAAGTTTGGAAAATGTGGATGGTTGATAAGTTGTGTTTTAATGCAGAAACTTGTTTTTCTCTTTCAGTAGCAGTATACACTGGACCCTAAATTCAATAGGGTTTGTCCTTACCCCAAGGACAAGCCATCCAGATAGTTTGGTAACTGCATATGGTATACAACTCTATTCTGTGGAAATGAAATTGGTAACTGTCAGATGGATAGATGAATGGACAGGGAACATAATGATAATATAATACTCTCTGCCTCATGGCAGGGTTATTTAACAGTTCTGACTTATTTCTTTAAACAAATTCTGACGTAAATTGCTTTCTCATGAATTTGAAAGAGAATACCTTAATACTTGTAACTTAAACTTAAGTTTTTGGAATGGTATTAAAAACTAAAACTAGTAATACCAGTTTAGTATTACTGCACAGCAAATATTACAGGTGTTAACTTGAATTTCATTTTAAGTAGCAATGTCTTTTACGTGATTTTATCACTTATAGTGGTGAATATTGAATGGATGTCTGCATCAATGATTCTGGCCAATGAATGTACAAATCCAAGATGACTATCAAACTACAAACCAGAAATACATGTTACTCAGTAATTTACATGAAATATCATTGACCCTTGTCAGATGTTGTACTAACCGACTTGTGTCCATTCTGACAGGCTACGTGCAATGCTGTCTGACCCTGGGCATCCTGTATGAAAAACATGATATATTTTCTATGTAACAAACTAAATAGGGAAAGATTAGGAAAGAATGATATTCTAATTACTCCTTATTACCAGGAAAAGCAATTTACCACAGGACTAGTGTTTTTGTTATTTGCATTAATATACCCATATCATAATTTCTCCATAAAATTAACTTGTATAATAACACATTATACAATCACAGATGACATTGTAATATCATGTAAGTGTGTAAGGCACAGCCTTAATGACCAAGACATCTTTACTTATTTCAAAGTTATTTCACTATACTATTTTGCAGTTTTGTCAAATAAAAGACAGAAATATTCTTCATAAAGTTATAAATCAAATGTGATACCTGTGTGCAATGAAATTTAGGAAACTCACTGAATAATTTCAATCATTGTCTGCTTAGGTTTACAAAAGGTATAAATTAGGCAACTCATTTTATAAATTTCATTTGAAATTAGCACAAATGCAAGATTGTCAGTGTAAGTTTCATAACAGTTGAAAAATGTGAAAGTTTACCTTTTTCAAACTACTAGCAGCTAAAAATACTATAGCTAATCACAGTACCAATAAAGTGAATAAACAAAAAACATGTCACACATAGACAGAACAAGGCTATTGCAACCCTTCTGCCTCAATGTTTTTTTTAATACAGGAATTCCTTATCAATTTATCCGTACAAAATTTACTTCCCCTGGATGCTCTTCTTATAAAATAGGAATAACTTTCATACATGATACTAGATGGACTTAGGTCACAATTATTACTTCCATGTAGGTACCCATGAATATAGTCCTGTTCTACTTTTAGATCATTCCTTTCTCATTCTGGTGGTAATTCACAATTTAGACTTAGATACTGATTGAAGGGAATAGAATACAAGTATTATGGAATGGTTGTCTGTGTGTATTTTGGTGACTGCATAGTGCGTGATGAAGTATTGCTGTTCATCTCAAAGTGAAATCTTTAATCCACTGCATGTTGCTTTATTTACAGTCTAGTTTCTGAAAAAAAAAATGACTGTTAAGCTAAGGCAAGAACTTCACTATGAGTTCATCCTTGAATCTATTTCAGATCAACATATGATTTATTACAATTTGGGGGGCCCCGAGTGGCCGAGTGGTCTAAAGCGCTGACCGTTACGTATCACTGCCATCTCACCTCTGTCTGCGTGAGTTTGAGTCCAGGCTCGGCTAACGTGGGTACGTGAGAAAGCCTGCCAGTAACTTCTCGTGGGTCGGTGGTTCTTCCCGGGATTTTCCAGGGTTCTTCCTCCACCATTAATACTTGCCGCCATGTATAGCCTATCTTGTGCTGAAAAATGGCGTTAAACCCTATAACAACAACAACAACAACAACAATTTGGACATACCCAAAAGTCTAGTACTGACTAACAAATGGAGGGACTAAGTAGGAAAAATAATTATGATCTGAGTCCGGATAACTGACCTCTACATCTACATCACTGACATACTGGAACAGGTCATGAAGCAGTTCTGTCCTCCCATTCACAGCCAACCAATGTATCTGAAAATATCAGTAAATTCTTTTTAAGTATGATTTTAAACATATTGTTTTTTCAATTGTTAATAAAAAACAGATTTTAGCCACAAAAAAAGCTAAAAGTCATCTGCCCACAAACAGTGGAATCACACTAAAGTAATCTCCTACTGTACAAAGTGATTGGTAATGAAACCCTTCCATATTTCTGCTACTACTAAAATGGATATGTACTCCATGAGAAAGATGTAAACACAGGAATGTGGGTACATGTGATGAAGCTTTCAGCAGAGCTACCAGTTCATACTAGAACTACAGGCAGAAAGCTTTCCACTTCCCCTCTTGTGCATCCAGAGTGGTGGGCCTTTGTGCCCAAATGATTCTGTTCACCACTTTTTCTGATAAATGTTTGCTCCTGAGTGCTTGTTTCGATATGATGCAGCCATGTAGATTCAACAGTTCTGAGTTCATGAAACACCTGAAGTTAAGGATGCTTGTCTCGGCAGGCAAGGAAAGACCGTGATTTTCCATTACCCAGTTCAACAAATTGCTTATGGATGACTTTTCCTACTTGAGTGCAATCAGGATAAGACAGCACTTTGACTCCCTCACTTATTGCAAGACCTTTGGGACCAGAAAGGTTGGAGAGAAAGCATATGCTTCGAATTTATTGAAAGAACATTGACTGCCAATCTTTTGGATCTGGGACTGGAAAGTCAAAGTTTGGGGGCTTCTCATTCCACCTTGTCACAAATAGATCTATGAGTAGGTGGTTGGCCATGCTGACATCTGTGTAAACTGCTATTCCCAGAGGATTAACCTGCTTATGAACACCTGCCATAAGCCAAGTGAGATCGTCTCATATTCTCAGATGTGATCAAAATGTATCCTGAAACTGGGACTGCTTGTTCCAGTAGACCAACTTTCAATCACCAGTTGGTCAAAAGAAAAATCTGCAATGCTGTCATGAACAGGCAACAATGATATCCACTGCTTCATTGAGAAGACCCAATATGTTAAGGAATTTCTGGGCTGAGATACAATTCTTTGAATGAACTGATGACATTTTTAAAGCACTTTTCTGACGGAGACAGAACCTGTTCACATGTGTTTGTACTCCATAAACCAAGTGGATGGATGCTGAGTCGTGATGATATTGGATGTGGCCTTATTGACAAGGAATCCAAGTTTACATAGGAATGAAACATTGGAATTCATTTCTTGACGTTAAATATAACTTGCCTGGTTCTTTTGCAGTATGTCATCGAGGTAACTGGAGATGTGGAGATGGATCTAAAGAGAGATCGTACCCTGTCCACAAGTCTCATGAAGACCTAGGGACTGATGCTGAGACCAAAGGGAATACCCTGAACTGGTATAATGTATCCCTAAATGCAAACCTGAAATCAGTTTCCTAGGAGACTTGTGTATTGCACATGGAGGTACACATCCAACATGTCCAAACTGACTGAGAAATCTCCTTCCTGAATGGCTTTTTGATTCAGTCTAGACGCCCTAATTTGAATCATGGTGTTGCAATTAAAAGATTGAGAGAGCTCAAGTCTATGACTGGCTAAAGTGTACAGTTGACCTGTGGCACTAAGAATCTTGAATAAAATCCTGTTCATTTTGCATTCCTATAATATGTACCACCCTTTTGTGAGAAGACTATTTTCTGCTGCAGAACACTGGCTGTAAATGGATATTTTTTGGTACGTCTGTAGCAAAGAGAGCTCTGGACAATGGGGCTTCTCATTATGGGCACTTGAGGTCAAGTTTACGACCTGTGGACTGTTATCCTACTAGGCATTTCATAGAGGGGTGCTTTCTGTTTCTAAGCTGCTTGTTCTAGAACGAGGGCTGAGGTCTATTTTGTTGGGCCTATGGACACTGTGCATCACTGTTCACAATGCAGGAGGTGGCAGGCAAACAAGCTGTAGCAGTTGAAAACTTTCTCAATCAAAGCAAGGAAGACTGATCTGCACACCCTCCCATTTCTTTGTACCCCCCCCCAATTATTTTTAAAAAAAATGCTTCAAGGACATAAAAATGCACAAAACTTAGTCGTTTCATTTATTGATTTAAATATCTAACTTGATTATTGCCAGGGGTCCCAAACACTTTGAATTTTTTGGGTGTTTTGAATCAAATGGGAATCAACTATCAGAAGTAACTTTACAATTCATTCTTCTTCCTCTTCTGGACTACTGCTACACAGTTTGGGGAAATGCAACTGATACTAATATTAAAACAATCCACAAACTTCCCAAAATGGGCCACATATCAGTGACCTTTTATCCTGTCTCTTACTCATAGGTTTAGTGGAATGTTGCTGACAAACAGGTCATAGTTTGAAATTTATTGCTTTATCTGTACACAGTTTAACTTTAGCAACAATTGTTGTAATTTTGTAACTTTTTTGACAGAATTCAGACTCCAGCTGTACATAGCAGCCAATACAAAAAGAACAGTTGTTAATAAATAAGTCAAACATGTGTATATGTGTGCTCTCTGAAATAAAGGTACAATATGTACTCTATTTTCTCCTTTAATTCCACAGTCAATGTATATTTAGCAGTGAACAGATCCTAATTAATATTCTTCAGTATATAAAACAAACATACCTCCTAAAGAAATATAAAAAAAATATGAACTTATCTAAACCTGACCAACCCTATGTAAGCAAAATGATTTGCTTGTGTCTTTACAGACAGCAAAGAAACATGATATACCTACAGCTACCATGAATCTAACTACAGATATTATTTAATGAAAAATGTCAAAAACTGTAATATGTCGCTATAGTTGATAGCTACCAACTGCAGCATAAGACATAAAATGAAATTAATAATCCTTTGAATAAACTAGATATCTGGCCATCAAGTTAACTGACAGTAAGATATCTCGCATGATGTCTGTTATAGTTTTATTTTGTTCACATGTTTTTATTTCTCTATGAATAACCTCATCCCTTTGGTAGCCTCAGCAAGAGAAAAGTTTTCTCATGCAGACCAAAATCTAGGCCAATTTAAGTATATGTACATGAAGGGCTGTCCTTTTAAGTATTTTCTTTTGTTAGTGTTGAATTGTGACTAGTAGCAAAATGTAATTGACCAAAATTATGCATGAATAGTGATCTCTTTTGCTGATATTTTCTTGTAAAATTTCTCTGAGATGGACATTAAAAGTTGTACTTCATTCAAATAAGTTGGTCTGCGTGTTACTTCAGACCGAAACTTATGCCCAATATAACAGGGTTGTGGACTTAACAGAGGTCGAGATAAGTGGGAAAAAATTAGCATAACAAAGAAGGTTTTTTTCAGGACTGAACCAAAACACTCAACTTATGGGTTCTCAGGATAAATGAGGTTGAGATAAGTGGGTCTGATTGTAGTTTTATTCAACCTGAAGGCCTCAGGGGAAAGAAGTTTATAATTACTCACCCTCATAAAATAAACTACTTCTTAATTCTCTGAAACAGCTATTTGATATATTATTTGGCTTTGCATGTAAGAATTATTAGGAAAGTATAATTTTTTCCTACGGAGAATTTTTCCCAAATAAAGGAAATGAGAGGAAGCTTGTAGAGGGTATGGACCTTTTTGAGCCAATACTTACTGCTGTTAATCCTTCATTGTTTCTTATGTTGACATCTGCCTTGTGCTCCAATAGCTTTATTAAGCATTTTCTTTGCCTGTTGTATACAAAATAACCAGAATATATTTGATGAAAGCAAAGAAAAACCTTCCTATTCTTTCATGAACCGTATGTGTATGTGTGTGTGAGTGTATGTATGTATGTCTTGGTATTCCAAACCAGGGTATAAAGCAATGATAAAATGGGTAAAATCCTTAAAATACAAAGACAACATTTTAAAATTCAAAAATGCACTTTTGAAAAGGTCCAAAGCTGTCTAAACCAGACTATCATCACAATAATCACATAATAACTGGTACATCTGAACATACCCATTTCTGGCAGCGAGATGAAAATACATTTGAACAGACCCATTTCTGGCTGCCAGGTGAAAATACATTGGTACAGACCCATTTCTGGCAGCCAGATGAAAATGGAGGCACTCACCAGTTATTATGTACCTTTGAGAGAGTGATATATGTTAGGTGAAGTTATCTGCATTTAAAACATGCACAGTGGAGAGAATGTTGGCATACCTCTATGCTACTTGGATGTAATATGGCTGACATTCTTTGGATATTGTATGTTTGGAAATTGTACATGATCTAAGTGCACTGCTAACTAAAATGACTGCTCCCTTGTGTTAAAAAAAACATCAGCCTGAATTAGTGTAAAGTATACTGTCCTTAGCAGCTATTAAAACTGGGAAAATTAATTTTGCCAGACTAGACAATACCAGCTTCTGAAAGTGCAATGAATGAATTACCAAATACATAAAATGTAAAAAAAGTTGTCAGCTCTGTTTTTTGACAATTTACCTCTGAATTTCAGGAAGTGAAAATGACCAAGTGAAGCCAGCACTTTTTTGAAAGGTGCACATCTGGAGTAAGGCCACCCTGTATACTCTATAACCCATATTACACCCATCAATCATACACTAAAATGAAGGGAATTAAAGGTTCTTTGAACAATACCTAAGATATACAAGGTCTTTTTTAAACAGCCAGTATAACCAGTGAGGAAACCTGGGGAAATTCTTTTCTTTAAAATTTTAACCCTATGCAAAACATGAAACTGTAGAGCGCCACCAAATACATTTGTACAGCCCCATTTCTGGCAGTCAGAAGAAAATAGATTTGTACAGACCCATTTCTGGCAGCCAGATGGAGTGGTGTACAGCCTGACATGTCCTTACAGTTGACATCTCCTCCCTTCTTCACCAACATAGACAGGCATTCATAAGATCCACAGCTTAAAATAAAAGATGAGAAAAAACCAAGGATTGCACAAAATTAAGTAACAGATCAGTTTATTCAACTGCAAAAGTTTAACAAAACCTAACCTAATACAATATAAATTTTTAAATAGAAAAACATCACTAAAACAGAAATGTCATAACTGTACAAAGATGGACTGCTCTAAGAACATAAGAGAACTGTTCCCAGAATATGAGAGATGGCTGCTCATTGAATTTCACCACTGCAGAAGTATGGACTGTTCCAAATCAATAGTTTGTAAAATTTATTGGATTCCTCTTTAATGAAAAAAGATAAACTAATAATTCTCAAAATGATAAAACCTGTTAAAGAAAGCAACAGAACTAGCACTCACTTTACAAATTTTCTACCAATTCTACTAATTCTACTAATTCTTACTTCTTCCTACTTCTTCCACTGTATCTACTTACTTGGCTGCAATATGCATAAGACTGCGATGAGCACGATCACATGTGTAGTTAACATCAAAATGTGAG
Organism: Megalonaias nervosa; assembly: GCA_016617855.1. Taxonomy (NCBI): domain Eukaryota; kingdom Metazoa; phylum Mollusca; class Bivalvia; order Unionida; family Unionidae; genus Megalonaias; species Megalonaias nervosa. The sequence continues at coordinate 83,792 of JAECUM010002483.1, forward strand.
TTGTTCAACAGGTCCAACACAGATCTGCAGCAATAGAAAACAGAAATTAACAGTGAATCTACCCTTATCTGTACTAGAACCTATTTCATTGAAGCAGTACATAAAATGGATAGCAGTGATGGCAGATCAGGGTCTATGTAGTTTGCAGTTGGACTTGACTTATAACTAAGTATATATGTACTCGCTGTAATTTTAGGCAGTGGTACCCAAATAATTTGTTAGGATAACAATAATCAGCAAATTAACTACATGTAGAAAAATACTACATATTCAGGTAAGTTATCCTCATATGCATGCCTATGAACAAAACAGAAACCTAGAGATAAATAAAATCAAATATTTAACCTTATTCTAAGTATTTTACTTCCATCTCATACACTTTATCCCTCCATCTGTGCACCCCAGCATGCTGCATTCATCTTTCATTCTCTCACTTTATCCTTCCACCTGTGCACCCAAACAAGCTGCATTTATCTTTCATTCTCTCACTTTATCCTCCACCTGTGCATCCCAACATGCTGCATTCATCTTTCATTCTCTCACTTTATCCCTCCACCTGTGCACCCCAACATGCTGCATTCATCTTTCATTCCCTCACTTTATCCCTCTACCTCTGCATCCCAACATGCTGCATAGATCTTTCATTCTCTCACTTTATCCTTCCATCTGTGCACCCCAACATGATGCATTCATCTTTTATTCTCAAGTATTTATCCTCACAAAATGTATCAGATAGAAAGTTTATGTTACAAGGAGACTTATATGCAGGCCCTAAAGGAGTTTAGGGACATGTCTCTGCTTATATGCAGGGCCTAAAGGAGTTTAGGGACATGTCTTAAATTAGATTTTAGGTGAGAATATGATGTAATTTTCATAACTGCTGATTGTGTCAAAAATCCACAAATGATACAAAAAATCTGAATTTCCAGAAACATCTGCAGTTTTAAAATCTTATTCTGCTTTCATAAAACATTTTGAATTTGTGTACAAACTCAGCTCAAATTTCAACCATTATCTGGAAATGACAGCATAAACACTGCAAAAATTCAAATTCTGAATAAGCTGGTCCTATTTTTATCACCATTAACTTACTCTAACTCACTCTGACTTTCCTAAAATAGTATATGGGTTCAAAATTTTGAGTTGAGCACATACATAAATTTTTAAGTTTTATGGAGAACTGTTCTTATTTGTCCATCTCACTTTGACAGTTATTGTTTACTTTTTGGGTTTATCAGGGACTATAACAGCACTGTAGTGTTCAAAATTAAGGAAGAATTAATTTGTTACACACACACACACACACACACACACACACACACACACACACACTATTAACTGCTGAATAGAACAGCTTTTCTATTGGGAACATGGTGTTGATCAATCCTGCTGGGGAAAGTTCAATCACTTGGAGACAATTTATGGAGCCAATTGCTAAAATTCAAAAATCTGTGAATGTTTTGATTCATTCTGGTCAATATTTGCTTTCACATCAGTTTTGTGCTTGCATTTGTATGCTTACCATATTTAACAGATTGACTATATGTATGCTTACCACATATAACAAACTGACTATATGTATGCTTACCACATTTAACAGCTTGACTATATATATATGCTTACCACACAGAACAGACTGACTCTCGGTATGCCTATAACTTATAACAGATTGGCTATTAAACTACCTCCACTAAAAGTGGATACATGTACTATATTTTCCTTAAATACCCCTCCCTCAATTTAAATGTTTAACACCTACCTTTCACTGAGATATATTTAAAAATTAAGTCAATCGAGAGAGTGCAGTTTGATCCTCTAACTGTCCAATTTTACACTCCAGACATTATAAATTTAACATTACCTTGCAACTACTGTTACGTATATGTAATTAAATTGCTTGTGTGTTAGTTTTAAAATTCTTTTTATTTTATTTTTGTTTCATTACATTTTATTGTAATGATTATTGAAGGGATTCAAAATTCTTTTTCAGTAATTAGATATTTTCTTTTACTAAATGTTATTTATTTAAGACGTAAAAGTGTTACATGAGAATTATTTTTAGTTAACCTAGTTCGTCTTGGGCTGGCAAGAATGTAAACAGGCAGTTAAAATGATTGGTCAGTATCAGGGCCATACTTTCCTTGCGTGATCACCATGTGTAAACAACGTTTATTTATGACTGGTTTTTAAGTGGGGTTACACTGGCGTACGTGATAGTTTTCTTGTTGTAAGAGACGACATGACCCATCTCGTGAGACTTGAAATGATGTTTTTGGGGTTTAAATACGCATTCTTAATATTCTTCTGGTAGAGTCATTTTAACATCTTGAAGGAACAAGGTGTTATTTTTATTTGTTGCCAGATTGTTTGTTTTTCATCTGATTTTTGGATTTAATAATTTATTCTCCTGGAAACTCAACAAGTTGACTTTCTTATAAAAAATTCTGAAAGATATTCATGGAAATTTATTCTGGAATTATTTGGAAACAAAAACTGTGATTCAATTGAGGAATTGTTGATATTCGTACATTGGACCACATCTGACGTCATCACCTTCCATATTTGTACGGTGTTGAGATTCGAACCTGGATTCTAATAGAAGTATTTAGTGATAGGACTTGTGTTTTCATTCTTAGGATCAAATTTTGGATTATATTCACAAACTGTAAGTCCTATTTACCAATTTTTACATTGTTTTCTAGGGAAATAAATTATTTTGTTAAAATATACAAAGCTTGTTGACTGCACTCTTTTCTTCTGTTACATTTGTACGAGCCTACGCGTAACACTACAATGCCAACCTGGCAATTCTACTGCGTACACATGTATATCATGGCAATTCTACTGTATACACATGTATGTTTTGGTAGGAATATGTACCAAATGTGCACTCAGACAGAACAGGATACCAGACTGTTTTAGTCTTAAACAAGACACTCTCTTCACTCATTATCACATGCTGGGTACATTTATTCATCCGAATATGGTAATAAATGTGTTCTTACTTCCTTTTAGTTTATTTGATAAATGTTTAGTGAACATTTACAGGACACAATGAAAGAAACACATAGTTTCTATTTGTTCCATGTATTAAACATATCTTATAATGAATTTAAGCAATGATACAAGTGATTTTTGTTTTGAAAATATGGACTCATAAGCTGTGTATTTTTCAGTTTATTTATGAATGCATTACTGTTGTGATACACAGCATGATGACAACAATCATCTTGATATATATCATGGTACATCATGGCTGGTGATATCAAGCTCTATACTCTGGTGTGTTACTGGACCAGCTTGATATGTATCATGGTACATCACGCCTAGCAAATAGACACAGTAAAACAATATCAGTTTCTTACATACTATATATTTGATCAATTTACTTCTCTTTCAAACAACACTGTTCGTACAATCCGGCTCTTACTCCAGATTAAGAACATGAAATTCATATTATTTCTGGGTAGATTAGCTCATGGATTCCGTGGATATAATAAAATCACTTGTAATTCCGTGGATATAATAAAATCACTTGTAAAGAAAAAAGAAGAGACCTTCTAGTTGTATTTTGTTCTGAATGGGCATTTATTCATCCATCTGACTGTATATCTGTGTTTTTTATTTTGCAACTTCCCAGTTATTTTGCCTCTCTCTCTCTCTCTCTTGGTCTTTCCAGGGATACCTAAATTTACTTGGCACACTATAGCCAGAATTGTGCTGATGTGCCAGTAATTAGAATCACATCAGACTTTAAGACTCTTGAGATAACAATACAACTGTGTACCTAGAAACTAACAATATACACTTTAACTGGCAGCCATGACTGAAAAACAGTCAGACAGGTGGTCTATCCATATTAAAGTTACTTATCATATGGTTGGTATACTTTACATACAGTATGTGCAGTTTAATATTTTTATGTCATTATGTTAAAACATATCATTTTATATGTGAATCTGATTGTTCCAAATAAGCCTTTGAAATTTTTGCACAGTATTTCTGACAGGTTGTGACCCTGGGAATTTTCCTTGCCCTGCCTTTTGTAACCTTTTCTTTTTTAGTATTACTATCAACAACTTGGTGGCCATCTTTCCAATTGATTGCCCATGAGGCATTGGGAGGAAAGGTTATGTCTGTTGGAGTACGACTAGTTTAATGCAAAGAGCTCATTACAAATGAAATTAAGAGTATTGGTCCATGAATAGAGAACTGGGAGCGTAGTGTAAATGTCAACCTACAGGGGTAAATAAACTCACCTCCTTTTGAAAAGAATGTCACTAAATGTCGGTCTCCCATCTAACAAAGTTATTCAACCACAGCTTTCTTCAAAATCAAATAACGGAAACATATGGTCACAAAAACAGACAATTAGTTATTAACTACAGATAAGTGAATGCAAATCAGTACCAGCAAACCTCATCAATTTTCTGCAATACTTCTGCATTTAGCAGTTTCTGCATCCAGTAATATTCCCTTAAGAAAAATATCCAAAAACATGAATTTTACTTCTGCCAAATCCAATACTGCATCAATGGTGAATGTCCACAGTGGAAACTGTTTGGTGGAAACATTCTAAACAGCTACACTCAAATCCATGTACTGGGTACTTCAGCTACTCCTTGTAGATGACCTAACCAAGAGAATTATGTAACAACACAAAGAAATTTCCAAAACCAGTAAAATTTTTAAAACAAATCCTGTTTGTGACAATGTTCTAATGATTAGAAGGACATCTGCTCTTTAAATTCTTATTAAAATTTATGATGCTAAATGTTAGTCATTATCAAACCGTTCAACACTGCTTCAACTCATGTCTGGAACTATTTTTCAGATGCAATAATTGAAAGGTACAGCATCTGAACCAGAATGAAATGCAAAAAAGTTCTTTCTTTCTGTCCAATCTAAATAAAAACAGAATCTCAAATGGGTATTGATTTAATATTAAATTTATGAAATGTGTTGAATAATTTCCAACTTTTGCTTGCCAAGGTTAGCAAATCTGGAAATTATTTAACTCGTTTCATAAATTTAATATTAAATCATTACCCATTTTGAGGTCCTCTATGACCCACACTATCCGGGTCATCAGATCACCTCTTATCAAATAAACAAGTTTTAGTATTCCTTTGTCAAACAATGTATAGGTTACTATTATGCAGAAAACAAATGTGCTCACCAAAACTACACTTACAGACTGTCAGGAATTATTATAAAATTGACACTTTTCCCACTGAACTGAATTATTCATTCAGCACATTTTAAATCAAAAGGAAATGTACATGTGGCTTATATCCAGTATTTGCAGAAAACAAATGTGCTCACCAAAATACACTTACATACAGTCTGGAAAGATAATACAATTTACGTTTTTCCCATTGGACTGTATTATACATTGGGCACATTTATACACCAAAAGGAAGTGTACAGCTGGCCTTTAGTGTACCTTAAGTGAAATGTGACAGAATTCAATACTGGTGTCATACAAATAAATGAAGGAGTTAAAAATTTTACCTATGTTGGTTTCCAATCACCATTGATATCAACATGTAAAATGCTGAGCTGTTGTCTGAAAAATAAAATGACTTAGATGGATCAAGAGGCCATAAAATCCTGAGGAGACAATGGTTACAATATGTTTGCTGGAGGTGAAAAGCTACACAATATCTTTGTTGGCAGGGAAAAGCTGTACAATGTTTGTTGGAGGGGAAAAGATGACATAGTATGTTTGTTGGAGGGGAAAAAGCTGCACATTTTAATGTTTGTGAGAGGAGAAAACCTGTTGACACAATATCTATGTCTGAGGGGAAAAGGGAAGATAATATGTTTCTTATAGGGGAAAAAATTAGACATTATGTTTCTTGGTGGTGAAAAGGCTATACAATTAAATGTTTGTTGACAGAGAAAAGACAAATAAGACAATACTTGTTTGCATGGATAAAGCTGGACAATACAATATTTGTTGGAGGGGAAAATATCGCATGATATTTGCGTTATTTATCAGAATGGTCAACTAGTTATCCTATAATTACCTTTTCTTAAACAAGGCATATGTTTTACAAATGATAATCATACAATTTTTTGATCATGATTTGTGTCAGTAAAGGCTTTCAAGTATATTTGCCAATTGTAAATTTGTGGCCCAAAGCTGTTGTCTGCCAATTTTTGCATTGAAATCAAAAACGTCTGCTCTGTAACATAATTTTGCCCTGAAGTCAATGATATCTGCTAGCATAACAGATTTTTGCACTGAAGTCACAGATGTCTGTTAGTGTAACGTAATTCTGATTGGAAGTCAATTACACCTATGCCTTGAAGTCATTGAGGCATACTGTGACCATGAAGTCATTGATACCTACTAGTGTAACACTGCAACATATTTTTGCCTTTAAGTCAATGAGGTCTGCTAGCATAATATTTTGCTTCGAAGCTATTGAGATTTGCAAATATTTTTTGCCTTTAAGTCAAAGATGACTTGCCAGTGTAACAAAATTTTACCTTACATCTGCTAGTGTAACATATTTTTAGCTTGAAATCACCAAGTTTTGACAGTGTAACATTACTTTTGCTTTGAAGTCACTAATATCAGCTAATGTGACAAATGTTTGCCTTTTAGTCACTGATGCCCACCAGTGTAACATATCTTTACCTTGAAGTTCCTGACATCTACTAGTGTAGCATATATTTACCTTGAAGTCACCGATGTCAGCCAGTGTAATATATTTATGCCTTGAAGTATTACTGTCTATTAGCTTAACATTTTTATTGCTGTATAATTGATGGTTTCCATATCTTAGGAAAGCGAAACACAGAAATGCATACTTTAGCAAGAAATGAGATCAAAACTAGTTTGAAAAGCAAAATTTAAATGAAAGTGGAGAATTATTTACAAAAGAAATTATTAATGGTAATAACTACAGCTGATTAGAAGCAATATCCAGAATTTAAGTTTAAAGAGCTACCTTTTTCTGGTACAATAATATAGCCAAACATCTCTATATATTTCAGGACAAAATTTGGTGATGATTTGGAAAGTACAAGTACCAACCTTTTTTTAAACAAACCTTACACTGCACATAACAAATCTAATACAACTCTGTATAGTTAAGACTGATGGGAAATTAAAATTTCAAAAATTGTATGGCCTATATATTTCAACATCTCCTCAAAAATATTATCATTATTATTTTAAAAATATATTATTTTCAAATAACACTTAAACATTTTGACAAATAGATGAGAAAGTACATGACAAACACAAGCTAAAATGGAAACTTTTTCCCTCCCCTAAAACTTTTGCCAATGAAAATACCCTTGGGAAAGTTACTGTTATATTTCTTTTTCCAACAACGGTTACTTAACAAACAAGATCAGAGTATTTAAACTTCATCATATATACCTGTATGTTAAATGATAAGCCTTGAGAAAATTGTTGCTTACTACTGGCCTAAATGTCCATGAAATTTCCAGAAGCAGAAGTTATTTATCCCCACCTAATAAAAATATGAATTAGTGCTCCAAAATTTTGTTCTTCGTTCATAAACTGCATACCCTACATCTTGGGCCTGATATAAATCTTACATGGCCCTTCTTCAATGGAGCAAGATTAGTTATTAAAAATAATTACTATTTTTGCTGTCTGGGTAATTGTCGTGCAAATGGAAGTTAACATTTTTCGAAAATATCTTGTCCAGGGTTGATCTGAACATTTGGGTTTCAAAACTGGCCTAGATGACATCATCGTGCTACCACAGCTGAGAGCAAAAGATATGAGAATTATGAAGGGCAGTGATGAAAAACCTCATTAATTAAAAATTGAAAAAATTTTCACATATCTTGTCATCATGATACCAAATAAGAATGTTTTAACAGTATTTTACTCAACTCATGAACTGGAACACTGAATTGGTTTTGATAAAATTTGGCTATGAATAATTCTTGTCCACAATGAATCTTGTAATCCTGACACCCTGGGTTGGATCTAAATGATGAGTCACATAACCATGTTACTTTGCATGTGCATAGGCTAATAAATACCATCAAAGACAGTTACTCTGTATCAAAATGTGATTATCTCGATGATCCAGGTTTTATATGACTTAATAAATGATAGATGACTGGTCATACTCATATATTAATGTTAATAAAATTAAAATTCGGAGTACAACTTATATGTACAACTATATGTAGAACTCCTTGCATCATGTGATTAACCAAGGTTTTTCACACACTGTCTGACATAGGCATATGGTGGCAATTACAAAGTTCCACCTGCTTTACCAATCTCAGTTCATGTACAGCATGTTTTCTTTTTACCTTTAAAACACAGCCTTTAAGAAAAGTCTTAAACCTATGGCATCCCCACAGGCTCGTAGCATTGCTCACAATTTAACTATCATACATATTAATACTATATATATATATATATATATATATATATATATATATATATATATATATATATGACTGACAGTTACATTGTAAGCAATGATACGAGCCCCTGTGTGGCATTCTCTGGTGTAATACTGATAAAAGTCCAGTTTCTAGGTGTTTATCTTGTACTGTGTCAAACGGAGAACTCTACCAGCTGAGAACCCGTTCTTATCGCATACTAATTGGTTACGCAGTTCTAATATCTCACGATAAACTTATTATTCATACCGTTAAAAATCATTTTGAAAAACCCTTAAAGACATACACAAAAAGTAAAGATTCGCGTCCAAGCGCGATATGTTAAAACTATTGCGACTACTGGTATGCGACGAGAACTGATCTGCCTGTACTGAAGACTTCGTATCATTGACATTATGGTCGAGAAAGTGTCATCATTATTATTATCCCCTTGTCAACGGAATATTAAGCTTTGCTTAAGGATATTAAACTAATATGTATCTTCACTTTTCAACTTTTAGATCAATATTAGAACAATGAGGAAATGTAAATGTTACACTTTTGTGAGAATTAATTCATCATTTTGGAAGGCTAATGATAATACATAAAGTAAAACCTGATGGAAGTTCCAAAGTTCTAGCACTTCTCAAAGAATGTGCAAGATGTTGCAAAAACTCCATTCTCTATGTATTTTCTGTTAGCCACTCATGCCGAAGTCCTTCCCATGTGATGATTGTTTTGACACTAGAAATATCATTTTTATATGCCAACTATAATTAGAACTTATTGATTCAGACCGGACACGGAAACTCTTCAATTTCCATTCCGTCTCATTAAATATGATACCAAAGTAAGTGTGTGTTCCAGTCAAAACATCTTGGAGTTTATAGTCTTTTACAAATATGACCATAGTAAAACTCGGACATCGACATACTCTTGGCAATCATGAAACGTGGCATTGTTTGGCATCTTTTCAACAGAAAAGAAGCGCATTTGGACTACTACTACTACTACTACTACTACTACCAATGAGTTGTTGGAAAGACAATGAAATGCATCAATACTTTAGGATTCGCGTAACTTCCCGTTTGATTTTACCCCTTGCCGATTGTAATAACGAAAAATACCAAAGATATAAAAATGCACAAAACTTACTCATTTTACTCATCGATTTATAATTTCTAGCTTAACTGTTGTCAGGTGGGCCCTAACATTATCATCTTGTTCTCATTTCAAACCAAACGGAAGCTGTTTATGTAAACAGTACAGCCACTATCCTTTTCTGATTTTAAGAATAGTTCATACGTATAAACTATGTCGTTTGCGGCCAGTATTTGCAATGTTCAATTTTAATATTTCTAGTTTTTTTAAATGAACAAATAAAAAGGTATAAATAATGTATATGTGCATTAAAAGGGACGTAATTCCCAAAGTTACGGATATTTACAGCATTGTTTAGAATCTATCCAAGAAGGCGAACTCAGATATATTGTCTGACAAAATAGAGCATGTAAATATGGCTGCCGTGTTGCTTAAGAAACAATGACAGCGTTAAGGACCCCTGGCCATAATCAGGATAAAATATATAATTATTTGAATTAAATAGAAGCATTTTTAAAAAAAAAAAATAAAAAATATACCTGATGCTTTTCGTTTTTAAAATGGGGGTGAATGGGTGGGTTAGAAACAACGGGAGGGAGGGAGGGTAATTGAATATTTTAAGGACTAGGTTTATGTCAGATTTCATGTTTTCCATATCTATCTACTATATGGGCACTTCAAGAACACTTTTATTTTTGACTTGGTAGTTAATCTTGACTGTGTTTTAATGAAAAATGATGATCACGTAACATAGCTGCAGCACAGGGAGTGAACAGAAGAATATGGCGGCCAGACCAAGTGAAAGAAATGAGGAAAAAAAAAATACATGGAACCGATGGAATGACCAATACATAGTAATATAAACTATATGTGACACATTATGATGTTTTTTATGTGCTATAAAATGTGAATATTTTTATTCACCATATGAACAAGGGGGGGGGGAGGCAGAAAATGGCGGCCATACCAAACGAAAAAAATCAGTAAAAGAAATAATAGCAAAAGGAGATGCACGCGACCAGGCTGAATCTCTTACATCTTGGGTAATTGTTGTATTTTTCTTTTTCCATTGCAATTGTTGGATTGCTGAGTGCGAATATTTAGAGATTCAGAGGAATTTTTTCCATTTTTCTTTTTCCATTGTGCGTGAACACACCCCCTTTAGTGAATCGCTAAGTGCGAAACGAAATTTTAGAGATTCAGAGGGCTGTCCAGGCTGAATTTTAGTTTTTTAATTTATAATCGACCACGTTCTCCAACCCCCCCCCCCCGGGGCCCCGAATGGCCGAGTGGTCTAAAAGCGCTGATCGTTACGGATCACTGCCATCTCACCTCTGTCTGCGTGAGTTCGAGTCCAGGCTCGGCTAACGTGGGTACGTGAGAAAGCCTGCCAGTAGCTTCTCGTGGGTCGGTGGTTCTTCCCGGGGTTTTCCAGGGTTCTTCCTCCACCATTAATACTGGCCGCCATGTATAGCCTATCTAGTGCTGAAAAATGGCGTTAAACCCTATAACAACAACAACAACAACAACAACCCCCCCCAAGTGAACCCCGGGTGCTTTAAAAGGAACGCCATTTTGGGGCTCGGGAGGGCCAGGTACGTTGCACCGGGTTGGTTTTTTTATTATTTTTTTAAATTTTTTTTTACAAGTTTACGATTACCCATTTAAGTATATCACGTCTTTTTTTCGATGCATCGCTGGACCCCCCGCCCCACTATAATAACATATGTCGCTAACGCCGACAATATGTCTGCCTCATTTTGGGACTCGAACCAATGAAGTCGCTTTTCATCTGTCGATCGAATGTTTGTCTGTACTCCCTTACCAATTCGGCCGCTGTCTTAGTTAAGAATATACATTGAAATAATTTATATCAGTATACGGTTACTGAACAGACAGACATACATTAAACATACACACGCATTTAAATCGTATAATTTATTTCTCAAGTATTTTTATTTAATGTAACATATTTCTCTAGCGAATGTAAAGTAATCAATTTTGCCTGTAAATTCTTTTTTTTTTTTTCCTGTGGAGGGTGCTCTCCCTGTTTGATCTTTGCAGACCATTTAGGGAGGCCCTCCTGCCCTACATGTCAAGATGTGCTATATTGTATTTTTGTGTTTTCCTATATGGTACAGTTTGTCTGAAGTGTTATGCGTTGTAGAATTTTATGTAATTCTATTTTGTAGTGGTTGTCTGCTTTGTACGTGTACATAATTTTTTTTTTTTTTTTTTTTTTTTTTTCAATATTCTTCTTGAAGGAAATACTCCTCCGCTTCTCGCTGAATCCATTCCTCATCAAGGGTTTCGTCCTCCTTAAATAAGTAATCCTCTATTTCTTTCCTGCGTTGTTCTTCTGTTTCTAGTTTTCTCCTCCTTTTAGCTCTCCTTTTTTCTCGCTTAATTTCTTTTTCTTTTTCTGTCTCTGTTTCGGTCCCTGTTTGCGAGCCTAATGTTGCCAATGTCAAAGCCATTTCTACCTACTTGTTGATTTCATGCTTTTGTGGATTTTCTCCTGATGTTTCAACTATTGGGGTTGCTTATAATTTTGTCTGTTTTTTTTTTACTTTTAATTTGAGTATTCTGTTGTTTGTTCCCTTGGGCGTCTGTTTTCTGGCTGGATCCCTGCTGTGTTTGTGGATTTTGTTTAGTCTTGTTGGCTGTCTTCGATGTTTCTGCAGATTTTTGTTTAGAAATTTGTGATTGTTGTTTCTGTTGTACTTCCGCGCTCGGCTGTATATGCTTTGGATCTTGTTGTTTGGGCTGTCTTAATTGTTGTTGCTGTTGTTGTGTAGATGTTTTCTCTAGTGATTTTGGTAATTGTTGGCTTTCTAGATGCTGTGTCTTGGGTCTTAGTTGCTATTTTGTTGTTTCTATTTCAGTTCTTAAGTCCGTTTTGTCCTGTTGGTTTTGTTCTTGCTGGTGTTGCTGTTCCATGCTTCCTGGACATTTATGTGGGGTGTGCCCCGTTAAACCACATCTATTACATTTTCTATGGTAAATACAGCCTTTGTACCATGTTTTCGTCAGAAACCCAAATAAATAGAAGCTCTTTTCACGTCTCTTAACTTGCCTTTTTCTATTTCTAATATCCTATTCCCATTGTAGATGGATGTCAAGGGAATGGTATCCAATCTGGCCGATATGACTTTTATGTTGTACTTCTCTTCAAATCTTTCTTTTGTTGCTTCCAGGGGTATCTCTAGAGGGATGTCACTCAAATATAGCTGTCCCGTTTGTTTTTTTATTTTCTTCAGGATTGGTGGTGGTTCCCTTTCTGTAACTGGTAGCTCTTTAATTGTCATCTCTCCCAAAGGTAGTATTGGCTCCTTATCCCTTGATCTCAACATGTATCCTTTGTAACCTTCTCTGTTTATAGAATATATTCTTTTCACCTGATCTGGATAAAGAACCTTTATTGCAACCATGACATCTGCTGTTCCTGGTACTTGATCTCTGGATATTTTTGTCATATCTAGGAACTGAGTCCCTTCATGTTGTATACATTCTAGAAAGGATCCTTCCGTTCTCTCTACTCTTCTTATCTTGAAAAAATTTTCTAGTTTCCATTTTTTCAAACTTTTGGCATTTTGTACTGCACGTGCAGCTCGCTCTTGTGAGTTGTATTCTTCTAAACTCATCTTCACTGTCTTGTTGTAGTTGTTTCTTTGTCAATATTTGTTCTGGTTTGTTATGGTTTTTCAATTCTTGATTTTAAACTCCCATTTCAAAGCACTGTCCTTTTTCTTTAAATCTGCTTGGTCCTCGCCATTTTGAGATATATTTACGAATGACTTTACTTGTCCAACAGGAGTTTGCCTGTAAATTCCAGCCAGTTAGCGTATTGAACCACGTGACCTAAATTGGGAATCCGAGCGAGTTATTACGCACATAGGTATTTTGAGCGCAGTCAGGTGACCAGGGCAGTGTCCAAACTGTTGAGTCAAACTGAGATCCCGGCAATTTATTGTATTTGGAAAAATTACGTTACGTTACTGGATATACAGTAAACCCTTGTGTATCTTCTGACTTAGTGATCTATAATTTAATAGTTGTTGTAATAATAATAATGGGTGATTCTGCCCTTACCATCGAATCTCCTAAGGCAAAATTAGCTCGACAACGACTAGATGCAGTTAAGAGGTATCTTCCAGTCCGTGATTCTGTAAAACTCTAGCTACAACAACGCCAGGATGCTCATGTGGAATTTACGGAGGGTACAGAACAGTTATTTAAACCAGTCACAAAAGCCACTAAAGATCTTCTTCCGTCGTCGGAACAAACCGCTGAATCAACCCCAAAAATAGCAGAAGGAACTAAAAAAAAAAAAAAAAATAGCAAAAAGAACCCCCAAACTCCCCAAACAGATTCTCAAAGAGCTTTCAGCTAAAATAGTTGCTGCTCAACCACAGTCACAGAAAGAAATACAGCAAGCAATATAGGGTATCGATCAAGCCCGTGCTGAGATTAGTAATATAAGGGATCTTGTTGAACCAGAACCGGATCCTTCTAAAAAAAAAAAAAAAACACCTGCAGAATTTACAGAAGAAGGTCATAAAGTACTTCGAGAAAACCCTATAGCGGTTGCTGCAACAGGATATAAAAATTTGCAGTAAACTATTAGATCCAGAGACCACCGATATCATCCCAAAAACTGGAGTCGTTTCGTGTTTCGAAAGCACCATGGTATATCTCAGATTAGTGGTGAATATAAGCATTTATTTGAAGAATTTGAGAAACAGGTCATAGAAGCTAAAGAATCCAGATTACTTGGAGATATATTATCACCCAAATGATTACAGTTTCGACCGCCTCGTATTGAGGAAGAAGAACCACCTGAGGGAGCGACCGGAAGTGTTCTTGCTGCTCGCAATAGACGTCGTAGGAAACAAGGTGGTAATATGATCGCTGAATCGTCGGTGATTCTGGATAAACTTTGTCCCAATAACATCCTCGCCGATGATGATCGACTAGAAATTTTGATTGGTGGAAGACGTTCCGGCAACAATTCCTACGAAATCATCAATGTAGCAGCTGCTATTTGTCAGCGTTTATTTACCGGTGGCGTCATGGACAGTGACGTCTATCGGGGCCCTGATCGATGAAATTACCGATGAGTACTATAGTAAGTGATCAGTTAGATCGGCGATAACAAAATAACATGATTATACACAATGCCCAACGTAGACCTGAAAGCGTCAGGGTGATAAATTCATGATTACTGGTTTATAAAATGATCTACGGAAATGGACTCGGTGATGCTGTTCAAAGTTTTTTTTCTCAGAAGGATAGCCCAAAAGCTATCCCGATTGCAAAACAATTAGGTATGAAAGCCATCGAAGTTGTTTGTGATAAGGCTATTGGCACTGTTGGTAATCTTGCTGGTAAAGCATTCTGGGCGGTCAAAGACAGACTCGCACGATTAGTACGACAAAAACCACAGCAGAATGTGAAGCATTCCAGCGCAAGCATTCCAGTAAAACTGCCCAGCACCGAAGTAAGCATTCCAGAAAAACTGCCCAGCACCGAAGTGATGCCAGCAAATGTCAGCAAAATAATAAATCAAGCTGCAAATGAGCGGTTGAAAGAATTAGCTGCAGTGCCGTCACCGACAAAACAAGCCGCAGGTGAGATTAAAAAAAAAACATAACCACAAACCTGATAGCAGGTAGTGGTCTGGCCCGTCATCGTTGGCAATATTGATCAATGTTGAAACGTCGTTTTAGACATCAGCAAATATAATACAAATGTTCAAACGTGTATCTGATCCAACATTTGACATTTACGCACCAGACTTCAAAGATGAATTAGTGCGTGATTATCAGTATTATTCTTATGATGCACGTGTACCTGACGTACGTGGACAAATCGAGCTGCAAGTGCAGGATACAACAGATATTTTCTGCCCGACGAGGCATTCATTGAGATCGAAGGAAGACTTTTGAGAACAGCATATGCAACTGAAGTTCGAGTTGGTTATGTTAATAATGGTGTTATAGCATTATTTAACAGTGCCAGGTGTATGATCAACGGAAAAAACATTGAATCATGTCTGGAAAATGTTGATGTTGCCTCGACAGTACTAGGTCTTGCAAGATATTCCGATGATTATTCACGGTCCGCCGGTCCATCGATTATGTTCGCCAAGGACATTGATGACCACCTTGACGATAGGCAGCATTCTCATGGTACAATTAGCACAGGCTAGTTCCGACGTTGCAGCAGCTGGAACGATACCACGACCTGCCGCTGCTTTTGCGACACTACAGAGGGACAATCCAGAGAATTTTCATGTGTAATTCCACTGTCTCACATCTTTGGATTCTGGGGAAATGTCAGAAAAGTTATTTTCGGTGCTAAACACACAGTTGTGCTTGTCAGAAAAGCCACCGACGACGATGCAGTCTTGCGTACTATTGATGATGCTGTTAAAGTAATACTGACAATACTTTCGTTGTGGATTGCAACTATCACTCGTTGAAGAACAACGGCTACTCTCTTTCATGGACAGTGCGGCAAGTCAACGTTGTCTTGGTTGACAATGACCACAGACAGTGTCCAGAGTACCGTTGCTGGGTTATTTACATGGCAGATAGCATCACAGCAGGGAGTTTCAGCGCCACGACATATATTCATAGCGTTTCAGGATAACGTCAGAGTAGGCTTGCAGGTGCGAAATCCAATGGTGTTTGACCCTCTTGGAGTTTCTGAAGTCTCTTTGAGGATAAATGGTCATCAAGAACCATCTGAAGTAGTGTTATTGAATTTTGAAAATAATCAAGTTGCACGTGTATATCATCGTTTGATGACGTTTTTATGGGTCGTGATCAGAATGTTGATTCTGGTTTGCAGATATCTCAGCGAGATTTTACGTCGTTGTATCCGATCTATTATTTCTCGCTCGAACACCTAGGTTTGTTTAGGCAATTTGTCGTTGATATACATTTTCGGGCTCGCGTAACACCAGGTGCTATTGCTAATTACAGAGCAATCGCTGTTATACTGTCAGACAAAACAATGTTGCATGAAGGTGTTGGGGGACGAATGAGAGTCATTGATGTGCCCGTAGAAAATATGCAATTAGATCATTCATGATGTTATAATGTTTTATCATCACGTCCATGTTACCCTGACAACCGGTCAGATTAAAAAGCTGCATTCGTCATCAAAGAAGAATTTTGGGGCAAAAATAACTCTGCAGTCAGCGGTGCTGCAGGGCCCAAATAAATTATCATTGACTGAACGTCAACTCAAACACAACAATGACGCCAAGAAATCAAGAACTGTTGTGAGACTTGATTTTTCTGCGAATGCGATCAGCCACACAACAAATCTCGACGGTATATTTCCGTTTCTAGCGGCATTATCAGCGCAAATTTCAGCAGCGGCCTCAGCTGTTGCAAAAGTAGCTGCACTTGGTGTCGTTGGAACAGCTGTCGGTATGACGCTGGAAAAAGCAACAGGACACGGACTAAAGACCTCAAAAAGAAAAAAGGGACACGGTCTAAGATTACCAGGAACGCAACGCGGTACGGTCAAGGTCTGAGACTGTCGGGGACGCTTCGTTAAAACTTCCCATGTCCAGTACTGATTTACTTGATGCTGCTCGGCGATTAAACATTAAAAACTTCCGAGGTGTTTTCATGCACGATTAATTACCGGTAAAACCAAATCGTGTTGAAACCGGTCGATGGAAGATCCCGCCCTGGTACTCATTGGGTTGCATACGCGGTTGATCCACGTGGAGTTGTTTATTTTGATTGGTATGGATTGGCACCACCGAAAGAATTTTTACGATATAGTGGCTTTGCCGGTGACATACCAATTTGGTATTCAACATTGCCAACACAAACAACAACGGATTCACCAATATGCGGTCCAGAGGTGCTTGCTTTACTTAACACCGTGTTAAAGTCATCAGTACCGCCTCATAAAGTCGTACATGAGTATACCCCTCGTCGTTTTAAACAGGTTAATAATTCATAATGGTAGATATTTACGGAAGATCTGCTAAAGGCAAGCCCCAGGGTGACATTGATTTATCCAAGTATGCAACACTAAATGAACTTACTGATATTTTGCGTCTCGCCGATGTTTTGACCAAAATGACGTTGTTGTTTTTCAGGATCAGCAAGGACGGTTAAAGACGAGCAATGTGCCGTTGACAGATATCATTATGCGAGTTCCAGGCGCGACCGAAGATAACAATCATGGGAGAGATTGCTGGACGTATTAGAATTGGGGATATAATGTATGGCGATCTCAACATGAGCAGAAATACAATTATCAATGCGAGAGAACCAAAATCAGACGATGAGGTGGCAATAAAAAATACGTGGACAACAACAACACCACTGTCACATTTGCTAAGCCCCAGCTATAAAGTCATGTATAAGCTGTCTTGAATAGTACCTCTGCGTTGTGTTTGATGTCTAAAGATTGTCGCGGACTAGTGTTAAACTCTTACGCAAGGTTACATGACCCGCCGAAGACCGGAATCTTAAATCGGCAAAGGCGGTAGATGGCACCATCTAAGCAAAGGCTTGTTGTTATCACACCTCTGTGTTAAAGTTTGTTCGAAGATCAAAAGATAGTCCGCGGGGTGAACGAGGCGTGTTATTATCCGTACCCACGTTGGCAAACAGCGAGAGGGACATTGTCCGCTAAGTTTGATTGGATCGGTTTACTGCGAAATCCAATCGGAATTGAAATAGAGGGTGTGAATAAAATTCCAATCCGAATGATAACTTTCAGAATTTGTAAATGAAAAGTTAATATTCACCTAGGAAGATTGCTAAGCAATAGGTTTACTCCGAGAGAGGCCACTCGTAATTTCGCGGTAAAACTTAGAGGTAGGTTCTAAGGAAAGACAAAGCTCCGAAAAGGTCAGTAACTTATTTGCTCGATTTTTGCAGAATATTACGGCATCATAATTGCAATTATTTGTAGTATGTATACTTAATTACTAGCATCGTTAGTATATAGAATTACCTTTGTAGTGTTTCATTTACATGCGTATTTGAGAATTGGGCTTGAATATTATGTAGAGAATTAAATAGATTGCTAGCTTGTGGTCAGAATTAATTTTTTAATTCGCTATTAGGCTACTTCGTAGTGAACTAGTGCATTTATTAATGCGTTATGTAGAATTTACACATGCTTGAATTGTGGAATTGGAAAATGGTTGAAGTATGTAAGATTAGTTACTATGGATGTATGGATATATCAGAGCATGGATATTTGAATGTTTGCCTACTTTGTATGAGTTGCAACGTAAAGAAATGTGTGTGATTGTTGTGATATTGTTTAGTATAACAGGATTAGGAATATGTACTAATGACACAGAATTTATTGATGTATGGATAAGAAGTAATTGATACCGTGTCTGTATTATGACGTATGTTTTACAATACGAGAACATATGGGTATCTCGATGTAAATGAATGTGTGACCGAAGAAATTTAATAGCCATTATCTGATGATAGGCTGTGTGTAGTGTGAGATGAGAGGGCTAAGGAAAAATATTGTACCGTCCTTGTGTTTTCACAGGAAGCTTTTTAGGGGACAGAGAACTTCCGGTTCAATTGAGTATCGAGTCTTCAAGAGGTGGAGACGGAAGTGAGACTAGCTGAAACAGTCGAAGTCGAGAAGTCTGGTCGGTGGAGAAGAAAGTGCAGGAGAAGAAGAAGGAATTTGGAGAAAGTCGGGGAGGAAAAGGAGAAGGAATTGGGAGAAATAGGAGAGAGAAGGATAGTGGTATCCTTCTATCCTAGTGATAGATGAGTAGAAATACAACGACAGGTGGAAATCAATCTCACACTGTTAATTATATGATGCAATAGGCTATTAAAGGGTCGAGCGGAAGGAGTGTAATTGACAGTTTGAATCATTTGATTATAGAATTGTTATTAAATTGTTGTTCATTGAATTTCAACCTTTTTTGCATATTTAACCATCTAACCGTCGGCATTGCTGGCTGTGGGTTCGGAGCTTTACATATATCTTTTTCTAATTTAACTTCTAACCAAAACCGAGCCTGGGTGGAACTTCTATAATAGATTGAATAAAATATTGGGACCACCTCACCCCAATCATAACAATCCTCACATCACAATCAGAACTGAGATCAGTAAATATATTGCTAAAACCGGTTATGCAATGACTGGCGATCTCAACATGAGCGGAAATAGCTTTGCTAATTTGAGAGAACCAGCATCAAACGATGACGCTGCAACGAAGAAATACGTGGACAACAGCAGCATCCCGATGATGACCTCGTTAATGACAATCAGATCTGAATATACTAATCATGTAACCGCGTTTGCAAATTTTCGTAGAAACATAAATAGAATCCTAGATAATTTCTTTGGAAAACCAACGGTTATCAACACCACGCTCTCTGAAAGTCAACGTTAAAACAACAATAGAAATTATTAACAATGAGCTCTCCAGCATCAATTCAAGAATCAAATCGATAAACACTGAACTCGATAAAATCAAAAAGATTGCCGATGGTGTAATTCACACAACTCCGCTCATCAACATGGTATGCACAGTAGCGTCTGGAAAGGCAAAATTGACAAAACAAAACAACTTACTCAAATATACCGCTGAGGTTACCTGGGTGTATAAGCTCTCCGTGTATGGCCCCGCTAAATTTGAGATGCATGTAGGAAATTATTTTAGTCCTTCACCGATAATTTTTCCGGAACCGCCTTAGTTGCGTTAGGAGAAAATATCGAGGAAACATTCACACTTGTTCCAGAAGAGAAAGACCTAAGCTCAATGAATTATTGGTGGTTTATGGAATTCGTCTTGAAAAACTCTCACAATTGGTAACTTAGTATAACACATAATGAACCACACACAATGCTTTCGGTGTAATCAAGTATGTGCGTTGAAGGCATCGCTGGAAGAAATTATCGACGAGCACGTGATAAAACAAAAACAAAAACAAAAAAAAAAAAAAAAATATCGCAGACGAATCATCGTCATCGACAATATTGTATACGCGGTTTCCTCGCTGGTCGCTGGAGCAACGATATTAATCGGCACATTATCAGCGACGCACGTGATACCTCCCGTGGTTGGAATCAGTGTCTCTATTGTTGTCGATGTTGCTGGTTTACTCAATATTATCAAGAAAAATATCTACATGTACCAGTACAAAATTGCACGAACACACAGAAATAACTTATGCTGCGACATATGCGTGCATAAATATATCATTGATACTGTCAGCGGGGTTAAACGATAGTGCAATATCAGATAATGAATTTGATGCAATTAGGGATATTTATTATCGGTATCACAAGAAGGCATATCTGCCAGTGCCACATTTAGAATCCGCCGTATAGATTATAATGACCACAGAAATAACCACACCGCTAACACAACACCGCCAACTACCACAATTATATTAGCAACATCAACACAGCCAGAATTCGATATTGGTTTTCCAACTCCGATAAAAGCTCCTAATGGTCGGACACTTGAGATCGCACTGGCACAATTACGACTTTCTGTACAGTTGGCCAAATACCAGAGAAAAATCATATGGTAGATTAAAGGCTAATAATTCACTGGTATTCTTGCATAAAACCGTAACTGACATAACATGTGGGCAGGCCCCAATCTGGGAGGTCGTAACCATCCCAACAGGATCATATCAAATCGAACAAATCAATGATGAACTTCAGCACAGAATTAAATAAATAACAGGAACAGAATCAAAGATCGCTATCAAGGTTCACGAACGAACAGTAGTTAATGGGGATACCATAGGGCAAATGAGGGCATATAAGGAAAAACAGGTGTTTGTACTATAGGGCGCTATATGGGAATTTAACATGGTGGGACTATCTGGGGCACTAGATAGGAATTGAACATGGATGAGTCTGTATAGGGACAAGGGGAATTTGAATAGGGGTGACATCACAGTACCGGACACTGGGGAAACAATGGCAACAATGTTGCAAGTGGCTGACCTCAGTCGAGCGGAGTGGTTAGGAACAGTGTTGCAAGTGGCTGACCTGAATACGCGCTACTCTAGGTAGGGACAAACACAATAGAGACACAGACATAGAGAAATGTATAGAGACATAGATCTAGCACAAACATAGATTTATCGATCAGACATAAATCTATCAAACAAACAACTATACAATCGACTAAAAATTTTTAGGCGAGAGAGAACAGACATCTTGTCGAGACATATGAGTGGCCCTGAAAAGGACCTTTGGGTTTTTTTTGGGTAACACCATTGAGTTAACATAGAGTGCATCGCACGGGTCTTCTTCTCTTCCTCAAACTTCGTCTGACATCTGGACCGTAGATTAAGACTCGCTTCAGACAGCCTTGCCTCTCCACATAGAGCCTTCGTTTCCAAAGGGACGTATCGGTGATCTTTGTGATAGCCCATGTGATTTGACATACATGAGATAGTCCGGGTTGAAGAGCATCGACGATATGAGTGTAGACAATTCTGCGTTAGTCCACATCTTCTGACGAGAACAGGTGAATGGAATGAGGTGAAGCGCGATTATTTATACTGGAAGAGAGGATCGAAATGGATTGAGTTCTTTCACCAATCCTAACACGCGTTACAAAGTTCAGTCACAGTGCGGAGTCTGTCTTCCAATCCGAAGGGAGCTACGTGTGACGTCACATTCCTTATATAGGTGCGCTAGCGTCTGTGCGCAGTGAATTAATGCAAAAGAGTTAGAACATGACGGAAACTACGAAGATGTTGAATTGGGGTGCACCGGCTGTGGAGACGAGGAGTGATGGCATAGTTACAAAGCAAACAAAGTTCTGCTTCCAGAAGAGAACGATTTTAATTGGGATTTAGTGGGTTTTCTCTCTTCACAAGAATTTGTTCCGGTACCAGCATCTTCGCCAGCTTCTCCTTCCTTATCACATGTTGAGGATTTTAGACAGAGGCAGAAAGAAGAATTGGAGAAATTTTTTCAACAGCAGAAAGAAGCAGAACATGCCTTTCTCATTCAACAGCAACAGTGAGAAGAAGAGGTAAGAAGAAAACGACAGGAGGAAGAAGAAGAAGCAGAAAAGAAACAAGTTTTAGGAGAGAAGGGGTACGGTGAAAGTCAAACGGTAACGGTAATTTTAGACATTTTGGCAGAGATAAGGAGTCTGAAACAAATGTATTAGATTTCTTTAATACGACCCAAGAGAAAAGGACCTTCCCGAGCCAAACAGTCCAATCTCATTCACACGCCCACTACTCCAGAGATACCAACAGTGGTGATCTCTACCAAATCATCGACAGTAGCAGGTCAATAAGTAAGCCTTGGTCGTGGTAAAGGGATAAGGCAGTTAAAGCTCATTGCCTCCCGTTCCTAAGTTTGTTAAATAAACAAACACCGAACGGTCCTTTTTCAGGGCCACTCACCTCTCTCGAAAAGAGTGACTACTCCAAGTCTGCCAAATCAAGTAAAACTTAGATCCCTTTTATCCAATGATGTGTGTGTGTGTGTGTGTGTGTGTGTGTGTGTGTGTGTATACACATTACCTACATTAGGAGGAAAACCCCATGTTTACACACCAACATTAGGAGGACCTCTGACATTAGGAGGATATTCTCCTAATGCTTCCTCCTAATGTATGTGGAGTAACATGTGAAAATATTTAAATATTGGAATTTGTGTGATTTTTGAAGTTTTATCGTAATATATTTTGGTCATATTGGTAAGGCCAAAATCTTAGAAGGATATGATAACAGGTAAATAAAGTGTGTAAAACAATATTTCCCTATGTTTTAAGACATACCTTAGGAGGACCTGATTCAAACGTGTACCTATTGTCACTGGAAAGACTTGTTAAATATATCCCTAATAGCAGAAAGTATGTAATTAATAATTTTCTAAGATTAATGCTAATTGCTTTATAAATGAGAGAATATACACCTAATTTGTGCAGTCCTCTCAACGTTGGTGTGTAAACATGTAGCACGATAAGTCCTCGCAATGTTGGTGTGTAAACAAGTTAACTATTGAAATAAAATATCTCGTGTTCATGTTTATACCAACGATACGATCTCTCAGCGTTGATGGTTAGTCAGTTCAGCACGTTATATTTGACACATATAGCTAGTTGTCTGCTGACCTGCCGTTAAACCCTGCACACATACATACATACATACATACATACCACCCTGCAAGTATGTAATATTTGTGGGTGTCATCTACCTTTAATAAAGTGTGAAGTTACAAGTTTGAGTTCGCAGGCTCATATATTTAATGATGCAGATGGTATTTAAAAGGTTTCGAAAGTCTTTATAAATGTTTCGGAAGCTTATGGACCTGAGCAAAGTAGATTGAAGTAGCAGCAGGCAGGGTGAACAGACCTTTTTAGTTCCTGACCTTATTTTCATAAAACAAAGGTTCCTACGAAGGCTGAAAAAACAATGTCAGTAACGCTAAACCGAACCTTCTAACCGAGACTATTTCCTTACGGTTGAAAACGGATAATAAATCGTTTGGGTTAGCTCATTTTTGTTATTTTATCTTTGACTCTTTGTTTTTATTTTATAGTGTGTTTCGTTTACTCGTTGGTCAATTAAATTTGGTTGTTTTTCACCCTGCCTGCAGCTATAAATTAAACAGCCAGTATAAATATTATCAATAATGAATATTGGAGAATCACACTCAGCTAAATTAGTTCGAGAGCGATTAGAGGCAATTAAAAAATATTTACCTGTTCGTGATTCTGTCAAGCAACAACTACAATCACGTCAGGAATCTCAAGTTGAATTTGAAGAGGATACAAAACAATTATTAAAACCTATCACAGAAACCACTAAAGGCGGAAGACCGCTGAAGCAACTGGAAAAATAGCAGAAAGAACAAAACAGACAAAAAGGATTTTACGGGTACTTCCAGTTGATATAGCTGCGGCTCAACCTGCAGTCGCTGAAGCACCAGTTTCTAAACAAAAAAGTCTTGCAATTAGTAGTAATGTTGAACTGATAAATAAATTTGATGAAATTACTATTAAAACAATTAATAAAATTGAAGATCTACAACAATTAGCTACATTTGCTGCGGAAAGTTTTGGTCGAAGAGATAAATTAATGAAACCTGAATACGCTAAATATATTAAAACCCGTGAACAGTGGCAAAAAGTATTATATCGCATACGTATGAACGTTGAAGAAACTAAAACTAGTGATTCATTATATCGGAATTATGTTGATGACGTTAATTATTTAGTCAAATCAGAAAAGGAAAAAGCAAAACAAATTGGAGAACGGAGAAAACAAGAGAGAGAAGAAAGAAGAAAAGCAAAACAAGAAGAAGCAGCAAGACCAAAACGAAAATATACAAAAAGAAAACAGCCAGATTCTCAAACAACATTGGAATCACAACCAGATCCTCAAACAACATCGGAACTACCACCAGATTCTCAAACAACATTGGAATCACAACCACCATTATCATTACTATCACAATTAAGATCATCACCACCATTATCATCATCACCATCACCATTATCATCATCTCCACCACCATTATCATCATCACCACCACCATTATCATTACCATCACCATTAAGATCATCATTACCACTACGTGTAGCACAAACTCCACCATCATCATCATTATATCCACGTACACAAAAGGAGATGGAAGAAGAAAAATTGAAAAGAGAAGAAGAAGATTTACTAAGAGACTTAGGAATATATGATCCTAAACCTAAAACTGGAAGCGGCTTTACTCTTTGTCCAAACAGCGTTCTCTCCGATGTTGAACGACTAGAAGTCCTCATTGGAGGAAAACGAGCTGGTAATAACTCTCCAGAAATAATTAATGAAGTAGCCGATATTTGTAGGCGATTATTTACAGGTGGTATCATGGACGTTAAAGTTTATCGGTCTGTCATTGATGAAATTGTCGATAGTGACTAAGAACGTAATTAAATATAATGACTATAATAAAATGATCGCACATAGTACTCAACGTGGACCTATCATGGTCAGGGTAATAAATTCACGATTACCAGGATACAAAACAACCTACGGAGATGGACTAGGTGATGTTGTTCAAGGTCTATTTAGAAGGATAGCCCCAAAAGCAATACCTATCGCAAAGCAACTGGGAATGAAAGCTATTGATGTTGTTCGTGAAAAATGTATTGGTGCTGTTGGTGATGTTGCTAGTAAAGCATTTTCAGCGATCAAGGATAGACTAGCACGATTAATACGACGAAAACCTCAACCAGTAAAATTACCTAGCACTGAAGTCATGCCCGCAAATGTCAGTAAAATAATAAATCAAGCTGCGAATCAAAAACTAGCAGAGTTGGCTAGTGTACCAATGTCAGAAAAAGAAAAAAATATAACCGCTAGTCTGATAGCAGGAAGTGGTCTTCGTGTTAGACGATAGCAAATATAATAAAGATGTTCAAGCGCATATCTGATCCCGCATTTGACATGGACGCACCAGTACTCAAAGATGAGTCTGTGCGTGATTATCAATATTATTCTTATGATGCACGAATTCCAGATCAGCGTGGAAGGATTGAACTTCAGGTTCAGGATACAAGTAGGTATTTCTTACCCGGTGAGGCGTTTATTGAGGTTGAAGGTAGACTTTTAAAAGCAGATAATACAGATTATAGAATTGCTGATCGGGTTGGTTTTGTTAATAATGGTATTATGGCATTATTTGACTGCGCAACGTACATGATTGACGGAAAAAAAATATTGAATCAATCCAGAAAGACGTTGATGTTGCAACAACAATATTGGGTCTTGCTAGATACAGCGACGATTATTCAAGATCAGCTGGTCCATCAATAATGTTTGCGAAGGACACAACCGATCATCTCGAACATAGGAATGTAACACTAAATGCAGCTGGAACTGAAGTTGCATCAATGAATGAAAATTTCAGTTTGGGATTTGCGTCACATCGAGCAATGCTTAACGAAAATGAAAGGTTTTCATGTGCGATTCCACTTTCACACATTTTTGGATTCTGTAGAAATGTCAGAAAGGTTATTTTTGGAGCTAAACACACAGTTGTACTCGTACGAAAGGATACAGACAATGATGCAATATGGCACCCCGAAGGAGTTGATGATGCTGCAACTGCGGTACTTCATGGTAAAGTAGTATTAACCAAACTTTCATTATGGATGCCGGTGATGACTCCATCTATCGAAGAGGAAAAAAGATTA
The DNA here is from genome assembly GCA_016617855.1 of Megalonaias nervosa. NCBI lineage: Eukaryota > Metazoa > Mollusca > Bivalvia > Unionida > Unionidae > Megalonaias > Megalonaias nervosa. The sequence continues at coordinate 110,486 of JAECUM010002483.1, forward strand.
ATTTCTTTTATGGATCAGGGTGGTAAATCAGCATTATCATGGTTGACAATGACCATAGATGCTGTGCAGAGTAATATTAATGGTTTATTCACGTGGCAGATAGCTTCCCAGCAGGGTGTTTCTGCACCACGGCATATATTCATTGCATTACAAAATACTGCACGAATAAATAATCAACTACAAAGTATTATGATATTTGACAAACTTGGTGTTTCCGAAGTTTCATTAAGGATAAATGGACATCAAGAACCATCCGAGGATATATTACTGAGTTTCGATCAAAATCATGTAGCACGTGCATATCATCGATTAATGACGTTCATGGGTCGTGAGCAAAATGTTGATACTGGTTTGCAAATATCACAAAGAGATTTTACAACGTTGTATCCGATTTATTACTTTTCGCTGGAACATTTGGATTTATACAGACAGTCAGTAGTTGATATACACTTTCGAGCTCGTGTGATAAGAGGAGTTATCGCTAATTACAGAGCAATCGCTGTTATACTCAGCGATAAATCGATGATACTTGAAGGTGTTGGTGGACGAATGCGAGCAGTTGATGCTCCAGTAGAAAACATGTAATTAGATCGCTCATAATATTATATATCGTACAATCATGTTAGTGTTAGACTGACTCCTGGTCAGATTAAAAGGCTACAATCAGCATCAAAAAATAACTGTGGAATAAAAATATCGCTAAAGAAAGAACAAATGAGCGGTGCAAATAAATTAACGTTGACCGAGCGTCAGTTCAGAAACTTCAATGAAGCCAAAAAATCAAATAAAGGTATAAAACTTAATCTTTCTGTGGGCGCTATCAAAGATACTTTTAAAACGGGCGGTATATTTCCTCTTCTTGCTGCTATACCAGCATTAATAGCCGCTGCAGCCCCAGCTGTTGCAAAAGCAGCTGCGTTAGGCGCTGTTGGAACCGCTGCTGGAATGGCATTAAAGAAAGCAACAGGAAAGGGAATTATGCACGCAGAAAGTTAAAAAAAAAAGATCACGGGCAAAACAACACGGAAGACGTCTAAGAGCACCAAACGTGCCACAGCCGGGCCGTCTAAGATTATCAGGCCCAGTATACGGTCGCGGTTTAAAATTGCCAGGGACCCCGTATTCTTACGGAAAGGGTCTAAGACTTCCCGGGACAGTTCATTGATTCTACCCATGTCCAATTTTGATTTACTCGATGCTGCTAAACAATTAAAAATAAAAAACTTCAGAGGTGTTTTTATGCGTGATCAATTACCAAAACAACCAAACAATACTGAAACCGGTATCATTAATCTCGATAAAAACTCTGGTCCAGGCACCCACTGGGTTGGATATGCATTTGATCCATGTGGAATTATTTATTTTGATTCATATGAACTAGCTCCACCAAAAGAATTTTTAGAGTATGTTAGCAGCATGCAAAGTACTCCAATCTGGTATTCAACGTTACCAACACAAACATTAACCGATCCGCCAACATGTGGTCGTGAAGTACTCGCTGTACTTGATGCTGTATCAAAATCAGCAAACCCACCTCATAAAGTTGTGCATGAATATAATACGTTGTCACATTTAAACAGACATTTGTAAATATAATGGAAAATATTTACGGAAGATCTTCTCGTGGTAAAGCTCAGCAGCAAGCTGATTTATCTAAATATGCAACCCTTGATCAGCTCAGAAATGAGATTGACGATTTATTAAATA